>CAJQZP010001122.1:0-220584 GCA_907164705.1 Parnassius apollo | reverse complement strand
CATAACTACAACTTGTAGACTAATAGTAATTAGCCAGTGGGCTAAAGAGTTGTTCCTAACGAACACAGTTAACACACACATACTGATTAAAACTACTTTTACGGATTTTATCGCGTTTTATTTATTTTATATTTAATACCCGACGTTTCGGGTGTTTTCTAGCACCCATGGTCACGGGGGACCGAGGGTGAACTGACGTCCCGATCTCAAAGTTAACCCGGAGTACCTTCAGCTTTTTAATTATTGTCTTTGGACCGATCTACGCAGAATAAACTAACTGTGTTTTGAAGTCTTGCAGTGGTATCCTTGGGTTTAGTTTTAATTTTATTAATTATAAGATTCCAAGCAGGTGGTAGTACCCAGCCTCCTTCTCTAAAAATTCTCTTGAAATTAGGATGTTTTTTAATTAAAATAGCCTCACGTATCATCCTTGGTAGTTCTTTCGCGAGGATTTGTGTTCTATCAAATCTGATGTAATGGTTGGGGCCATCTAGGATATGATCGCAAACTGCAGACTTCCCGGAACGTTGATGCTTCACGTCAGCTATGTGTTCTTTTTACGCGGGTTCTAATTGATCTCTTTGTTTGCCCTATATATGAGAGACCACAATCACAATCAAGCTTGTACACTCCTGCATCTTGTAGAGGAATATGACACTTAACGGATGGTACGAACTGACTAATCTTCTTCGGCGGCTTGTAGAATGTTTTAATAGAAGCTCGCTTCAAGATGTACCCAATCTTGTCTGTGACACCTCTGACATATGGTAGTACAGCAGGCACACGCTCGACTGTGGCCGGTTTCACTCGGTCACTGTGACGGAGGCGCGGGACCCGAATCTTGTTGTCGTGTAGAACCTGCTTGACGTGCTGAAGCTCGGTGGCCAGGTGTTTGCTGTCACAGATCCCTCGTGCTCTCTGTAACAAAGATTTGCCCACGGTAGCTAACTATGAAGGATGATGGTGAGATTCACTATTTAAGTATCAGTTTGTATGGGTCTTTTTTCAATGGTGTTGTTAGGATTTTGGATGACTAACACATCTAGGAAAGCTAAGGAATTATTTGCCTCTAACTCCGTAGTAAATTGAATTTTAGAGATTATGGAATTAAGATGTTCTAAAAATGCAGTTACTTTGTCTGATGGTAAAATTGTGAAAGTATCGTCTACGTACCGCTTGTAGAACCTTGGGGTGACAGGTGCAGTAAGGAGGGCTTCCTCCTCAAAGTCTTCCATGAATATATCAGCGACAATGGGAGATAAAGTTGAGCCCATCGCAACACCATCCACTTGCTTGTAAAACTCTTCCTTCCACAATAGATAGCCAGATGCAAGGCAATGTCTTAGTACTACTACATATTCTGGTGGCATATTATTTTCATCTAGTTTCCTAGTTATAATTGAGATGCAGTTTTCAACAGGTAGGCATGTAAATAGAGACTGAACATCAAAATTGACCATGGTTTCATTCACCTGCTTAGGATCCTATAATTAAAATTAAAACTAAACCCAAGCATACCACTGCAAGACTTCAAAACACAGTTACTTCATTCTGCGTAGATCGGACCAAAGACAATAATTAAAAAGCTGAAGGTACTCCGGGTTAACTTTGACATCGGGACGTCAGTCACCTCAGTCCCCCGTGACCATGGGTGCTGGAAAGCACCCGAAACGTCGGGTATTAAAAATAAAATAAATAAAACGCGATAAAATCCGTAAAAGTACTTTTAATCTATGTATAGTGTTCGCGTAAATATAAGAAATCATTACACACATACTGTACAAATATCAATATAAATGGTGTGTAGTACATATACTACACCTATACTTATACATAAAATATTTGGCTCTATGGTGAAGACAAAGCAAAGTAGCAATAAAATTTATGATTTTAGTACACATCTATATTCTGTACTCAAAGAGCACGGTACTTGCACGTGTCTCTTTCCCGCGCGCACTGTCTTGTAATCTCTATAAATATTTAATCTGTTTCATGTCCCAGTTTTACGTCATTCTCCCCCTTCGGGGCTCACGGCACAATAACTCCTACGTCGTCGGGCCTTCCTTCCAGCGTTCCTTACCTAGTGTAGGGGAGACCGTGAGCAGGAAGGTGTTTCCCCGCAGGGCGAGGCCTTTCCATTGCGGTATTCGAACCGCAGGCTCGTAACGTCACAGTCAAACGATTAGTCGCTGTGCTACGAAGGGAGGTCAAAATATTCGCGGTGTGATATAGGAAAGGTGCCAATGAGAAGGAGACGTGTTACTTGTTCTAGATGTTTAATTATACTGCACAATTATTCCACCTACACTATATTAATGTGGGGGGCTACACTACACTACAGCGGACTGAAAGGGAAAGGGAGTAAAATTAAACATGAAATTATTTTAATTTTGTGGTATATTCTCCATTAACCCTAATAACGTATGTAGTATAAAAGTAATAAACCCGATTTATTAAGAGCGGGAAGAGTTACCTTGTCAGGTCGACGGTAAAACCTAACTTCTCCGCTTCGCGTTTAACATGTTTTGAACAATTATACCTCCATTTTGCGTTGTGATGGCGGCGTGAGTGAATATATCACTTCTCTTCGTCCCTTCAGTAAAACGTATTCTTTTTCTTCATCGGCCATAACCCTTAAGTGCATAGTTTATCAAAACTGATAATACGGTTTTCTAGACTCCTAATTCCTGAACGAAAGTCGTTTAATCGGAAATTTTGATTTCTGAACGTGTCGTTATATGTCATAGACTCGTCTGTGATTGGTTCATTCAAATACTTACATGTGATTGGTCCAAAATTTAAAGTTTCGATGACAGCGCAGACAGTTTGTAGAGTAAAACGAATTCGTAATTTTCATCCGAAGAAATCTTACAAATAAAAGTGTGTTCAACTAATAAAAAAATTATTTTTGGAAGGTTAGTATCTATATTTTGGGTCCATGTTTTAATTTTTCAATAAAATTGTACATTTGGTAAAAGAAGTATGCCCACTTTCCATACATTGATTGACCTGTCATTTGATTCTTTTTAGACGTCGCGTCTACCTACAACTACTGTTGCATAAAATCAATTATCGTTTATAATAACATAATAACTTATCACCTTTTTATTTAGAGGCCAGGGAAAAATGCCATAAAGTAAATAAATTTTACAGATTATAAGCTGTCAACTGTACACTATGTAAAAAAGCATATCTGATCATAAAATAATAAGATAAGTAACAAAAAACAATTGGTTATTTTAAACGTTAATAAACCACATGACAAATTAATAAGATTTTCGTAGTCTGTGAAACGAAATGTGTAAAACACTTTTTTTAAATATATATTGTCATGGCTTCTGGGCTTTTAAGTCATTTTTAAACGCGTTCCTTCTCCAAAAGTCTATTGAGAACGATAAACATATTAATATTACTCTTTTTCCTGGCTTTATTGAAAAATTCTATTATGCGATACGAAATAAGCAAAATAAAGGCAACTTTATAAGATATTTTATATTACTAGACGCGTTAGAAAATTTTCAGGTCAAAATTGGACATGATTCTTTTTGGGCTTGAAGTTTGTTATCAAAAATGATAATGTATGCAGTAGCGGTAAAACTTTTTCGATATATGGGTTTATTATTTTTTAATGTTTTTTTCGGATTCGTTTCTTTATTTAAGTTTTTTTTAAAACAGATATTTGTTTTTAGGTTTCTAGCAGCGGACAATGAATGACGAAGACATTTCGACACTCTTATGGCGGTTAGAAAATGGAGAGGTATCAGAAGATGAAAGTGATCTAGACGAGGATGCCTTAGACTATTATGATAATGTCGGTGAGTTGCAAGCAGATCTTGAAAGAGAGAACCAAATACTAGAAGAAATATTGACCGAAAATGATGGGACAGCCCCTGATCCTCCACTAATATTTGATGAACTAGTAGAAAACCAGCCCCATTCCAACGCCACTCCTAGTTTACGGGATTTGGTATGGAAAAAGAAGAATTTGGATTTGGTGGATCAGGCTTTTACATTTCTTGGATGTACTGACTACCCTCCGATTATTATGAATTTATCTACTCCTTATCAGTATTTTTCATACTTTTTTGATGAAAGTTTACTCGCAAGAATCGTTACTGAATCTAATAAATATGCCATACAAAAAAATATTAATTTTTCTGAACCAATGACAGTTCTGGAACTGAGAAAATATATTGGTATCTTGATTTATACTTCGGTATATCACTATCCTAGTATAAGATCCTACTGGGCAAATAATGTAAGATTCCATCCAATAGCTGATACGATGACCGTTAACCGTTTTGAAAAAATTCGGGAAATTCTTCATTTTAACGATAATGAAGGTCACTTACCCCGTGAACATCCTGAACATGACAGATTACACAAAATACGAACAATAGTGGACCACCTAAATCAACGATTCATGTCAGTTCCTTTTGATCATAGACTTTCATTAGATGAGCAGATGTGCGCAACTAAAATTTCGCACTTTATGAAGCAGTACTTGCCCAACAAGCCTCATAAATGGGGCTTGAAATTGTACGTGCTCTGTTGTCTGATGGGTTACGCATATTCATTTGAAATTTACTCAGGAACTCATGATTACAAAAGACTACCAAATGAGCCAAATCTTGGAGCAGTTTCAAATACAGTGGTGCGTTTGCTTCGACCTGTACCGAGAAAAGTAAATCATATAGTGTACTTTGACAACTTTTATTCAAGCCTGACTCTGTTTCATCATTTGCACAAGGAAGGCATATATTGCTTAGGTACAGTTCAAAGAAACAGATTAGGAAAAACCTGTAAGCTACCAAAAAAGGAAGATGTACAGAAAACATCTGTACCAAGGGGTTCGTACGACGAGAATGTTGCTTCTCTTGATGGTGTTGAGTTTGCAGCGACTAGCTGGAAGGATAACAAACAGGTCTTGCTGTTATCTACGTATGTAGGTGCAAATCCTGTGGGTACTATTAGCCGCTATGACAAGAAGCAGAAAAAAAACATATCAATACCATGTCCGAAAGTAATTGAAGAATATAATGCACATATGGGTGGTGTGGACACAATGGATAGTTATTTAGGGCGATATAGGATCCGAATGAAGTCCAAGAAGTGGACCAATAGACTATTCCAACATATGCTGGACATGGCGGTAATAAACAGCTGGATTTTATACAAGAAAGTTTCACTGAAAAAGAAAACAAATCCAAAAAACATTTTAAAACTTGTTGATTTTCGGACGGAGCTAGCTGAAACTTTGTGCAAGTATGGGGCCGTATCTGAAAATAAAAGAGGCAGACCCAGCATGAATAGACAGGAAAATACGTCAAAAAAGAGACCAAAGATTGGTGCACAGACATTACCACCAAACGACGTCCGTACTGATGGAGTTGGACATGACAAAAGCTACAACACTAAGAGAAATCAGTGCAAATATGCAAATTGCAAAAAAACTAACTTCTGTAATGTGTACTAAGTGCAAAATATCGCTTTGTGACAATAGAAAAAATAATTGCTTTCAAGTTTTTCATGCTATGTAAAAATAAAATAACATTAAGTATAAAAACTTGGGTACTTTATGTTTTCTAGTATCACTAAGCAAAAAACTTCTTAAAGCATAGTTTATCAAAATTGATAACAACTTTTTTTTTGCCAATAAAACTTTTAATATACAGATATAATTTTTTTTATTATTTTCTTATGATCAGGAGGTCACGCTTTAACACATATATTTTATTCTTTCAAAAATAAAAATTCATGCATCTAAGGGATAAAACTATTCTCTCATTGTAAGGTTTTATTATTACTAAAATGACACATCAAATCACAGTCCACTTGACGATAAGTAGCCAGTACAGTCCAAGGTCACCTGCAGCCTAATATATAAAAAGAAAGCTACAGATGTATTTTTTTATAGAATAAGGGTGACAAACGAGCACACAGTCCATCTGATGGTAAATGGATGATATGGGCCATAGACATCTACATTTATCCTCGATTATATAAGATTCGATAAGAATCAAAATGCAGATGCGTTGTCACCGCCGAGGACTAAGATGGAATGCCTCATTTCCAGTAAATAAGGATCTCCGGATGTCTACACTCACCATACGAAATGCAGCAACATTATGCTGCCATTTTACGCTGGTATTCTGTGAGATCATGGTCCTTCCCCGTTCGAGCTGACCCATTCGTGCTACTACCATAATATAGCTGCAGCGTGACTCTACCATGTATTAAAATGCAGAAGCGTTGTCACCCCTGAGGACTAAGACGGACTGCTTGATTTCCATTAGAATGGGTCTCCGGACTTTACAGTGGTGTTCTGAGAGAGCGTGAATATGGGTGACAAACGGGCACACAATCCACCTGATGGTAAGTGCCATCGTCGTCTCTATATACTAAGCCCTATAGACATCTAAATTTATCCCGGATTAAGAGTCATTATGCAGATGCGATGTAACCCATAAGGACTAACCTTGAATGCCTCGTTACGCCTCCCTCATGGATTGTCTCTTGGGTTGATGTTACCATAGTTGCCACGCTTGGCGAGCGGGTTGGCAACTGCAGTTTTTTATTATTTTGATTCGTTATCGGGAGGATGCTGTTGCCCTGCTGATCTCCTGTTTCAACTTCCCTCTGTCAACTCTTACGAAACCCTCGGAACAATATGGCGTAATGGATAGTCCTGTACCGCCAAACGGTTTAAGTAAAACATACTTTGATAAAAATGTTACTTTATTGCATAAAGTTATACTTTAAAAATTGTGCGCCTCAGCTCCGACACGTGACTGGAGTTTACCCCTTAAAAACAATGGTATTAAAATATATTAAAATATATACAATAGACAAAGAAAGTAAATAAATAAACCGATATATTTATTTACATGAATTTAATAAAATATATGAAATAAATTATATTACATAAAATTATATGACTTATATTACATTATTCATTTCTCCAAACTCCAAACGCTTGATTTTACTATCCATCCATTTACTACCATCATACCGTGCGCTATATATCAAAAAAGATTTTCGATCATTAGATTTGATTAAGGAGTAAATTCCAATAAACTCCAAAAAAACGGTTTCAAAATACTTTATTTCGACGTGTGGTTAATAGAGATTAGACATTAAACTATAGACGGAATCCACTGTTTCATTTTTCTAAATAAATATATACAATCAGTAGTACATACCCACACCTAAGTACCTTGTACTTAGCATTATTACTCTTTGACATCGTAAGGTACAACCGTTTGATGTCAGTGCATTACAATAAGGGCACGACATCCATGTTGTTAATGCCACATCGATAATGAAGATTAAAACTTTACTCATAACGCTTGAACGTTAAAAACTCATAATATCAAGAATGGCGCAAAAATGTAAAGTGTCCCAGATATCACTAATTTGCAAAAGAAATGGCTCCTCGAAACTTTTCTCATAGCAGGAAGGAGCGCACGAACAACTTAGATTAACGAATCTGTGAGATGTAACTGAAGTCGAGTGAGGTGTTTTGTGTACAAATTGTGTCTATCATCATTTCCTTCATATTTTAACTCAGCAGTAAGTTATACATCTATACACATAAATAAAAATGACGTGTGTGTCTGTTATATTGAAAAAACTGCCTTATATTGAGCTGAGGGGGGTAAGTTACATGCCATTAGTACATGGATTACCATTCAATAAATCTATTGATATAGATTTTATCGCGTTTAATTAACAAATTATTAATTTCCGACGTTTCGGTTTTAACAGCACCCATAGTCACGGGTGATTGACGTGAAAAACATCCTAATTTCAATAGAGAATATAGATGGGTGCTGCTGGACGTAAATCACCTCAGTCACCCGTGACTATGGATGCTGGAAAGCACCCAAAACGTCGGGAATAAAACTCATGTAAATTAAATGCGATAAAATCTGTAAAAGTAGTTTTAATAAATTTTCTCACAGTATGCATTTCCGCCTATCTATCTGTGAGTCTTAGTGTGCGTAGAACGCTCCCCCTCACAGTGGGTCCCGCTCGGCCACGGACACCCGATTACAAATGGACAAAACATTGCTAGGGGTCTGCGGAAGTGACATATGATTACTGACTTCTGCTAAGTGTGAACAATATTTTTATAACAAACACTACTAGTTTAGTTCTTCAATATATTGATGACATATTTCTTATGTGATTTCAGCGATAATTTTGTATCAAGTTATCCGATTTCAATGTTTATTATTTTTTGTTTGAAAAAAAAAACTTGGTTGTTGTCTCATATTGTTGCCCCTACGAGATCAATATTTGACGATAGGATCCATGTGAAAATATTTTATTCCATAAATTGCAATGGCACCCGCACGACTTATGAGTGGCAGCTCGGTAGCAGTTGAGTTGCAAGCCGAAAGCGACGGGTTCCAATCCCTTATAGAACAAATATTTGTATGACCTGCAAATAATTGTTCATGGTCTGGATGTTGTACAATTTGTGTTTGTAAACTGCCTCCACGATACACGAGTACGAAATACCCACTAACGCTTTTAAAAAAAATTTAGCATGGCAACATCAGTCGATGATGAAATAATTTTTTTTCTTGTGTAGTTGATTTTAATTTTTTTTTAACAGTACATAAAACACTTAATCCACGCTAACAAAGGGGCGGGAGAAGTTAATACAATAAAATAATAAAACAAACAACCAAAAATGAGTTGCTCATTAAGACGCGGTGAATAGACGACTTTTATATACTAGAGGGGGTGAAGCAGATGAGTGGGGGACGAGTAGTCTCGCTCACTGCGGGATGCATACCACACGAAATTTGCCGATGTGCGACGTCCATTACATATAAATACGTAAATTCACACACTAGTGTAATATACGTTTATCCCGTAGTACGCTTATATTTCTGTATTCGTATTTTTAAAATGTTCTTATTATTAAAATATCTCTATATATTTGTTCTCTTATTTTGAAAATATTATGTACCAACATATTTTCGTATTGTTATTTTTAAAATACGTAAATATTTTTTTTCTTAATTTAAAAATAAATATTCAATTTTCTACAAAAATTATCGAGAAATTATGTAACAGATTCTTTAGACGAATAATAAATAAAATGGCTGGTGCAGAATGGTCAATTCTAAAAATGGTCTATTCTCGAAACGGCTAATTGTCAAAAAAAATTGAATTTATAAAAACATATAATTTTTTAATATACCTAGATATAATTTACTTCTTCGGAATCAGGATCAAAATAATAAAAATAAAATAAAAATATCCACGGAACTTGATGGTTGATTATGGAGAAAAATATTAATATACAGTGTGTTACAAAAGAGTGTAGTACCAAAGGCAGACATCGTACATACATTGTAGTGTCAGCCCTAAAATCGAATAGAATAAAATAGAATAGAATATTTTTTATTCAATATAGATTACATGTAATTGTTATTGAAAGTCATTTTTACTTTACCACTGGTTCGGAAAAAAACCTCTGTCCTAGGAAAAACCAGCAAGAAACCCAGTGGGACTTTAATAACATATATTTTACAATATGATTGGTTACAAACTATTTACAAAATTTATTTTAGAAACAACTTTGAAGCGACCACCTCATTCCCAGGGTTTATTATCAACCATGTATTTATTTATATTATAATAACCCTTTTTATACTTTTTTTAATTAATTAAATATTTAAACTTATTAACAGCCAATCCTTTTTTCTCCTATGAGTGACATTTGTAAGAAATGACAATTCTAAAAAGAACTATGACTGGATATAATTCACAGCTATTGGATAGAATGCATTATGTCAACTACTCTTTGAACATGAATTGGTGGTTCTAGAGATTGGGTCGACGGTTCAATCAATAGCACATCGTCGGTGATTATTATATTATATTTTTTATTATAGAGAATAAAAAAACGCACAAACAAAAAATCTAAGTCATGGCAATTACGAGGTATTTACGAATACTTACTTATCATAATTTGATTTTGGTTTGGCTCCTGGAGTTACAACTAATGCAATTGAAAGTGATATCCCAGGGTTTTCGTGCTCAGAATCTTTTTGTAATCTAAAATTGAAACAAGTTTTTAAATTGAAATACATAGTTATTTTTATATTATGTGTTTTTTTTTTTTTTTGAGAAAATGAATACCAACAATTTGCATTTCGAGTAATTTGCATTTGGCATTTAGAAAATTTTGAATGAGGATTTAGTTAATTTATATTGTGGGCATTTTGGTAACTTATAGCGCCTAAGCCCACTTATTCATTTTAGATTTAGATTTGAGAAGTAATTCTCAGTTGATAAATTAGAAATATTTTGTAACACCATGTATGTAAAAGTTTACTCATGAAAAGTTTTCTCCGATCATTCATCTGGCGACGGATTGTATGACAACCGTTTCTTTTTTACTAAAAAAACAATAAAATTGGATTATGATTATATTAAAAATAAGAAAATTAAAAAATTATTTGTGAAAAATTATTACAAACAAGAAAATGAGAAAAAGTCAATCAGCAAAAAAGCGTGACCCATAATAGTATGCGGGATTAGTACCAATACACATCGCCGCAAGAAACTAACTCAACGCACGGCTCTGCTAGACTAATCGAACTACTAACAGATAGTTAATTAGCTAGCTAATTAGCATTTTGTCTCAGGGCTCGCGGCCTGCAAGGCAAGATGAAGCTGTAAGAGTCGCATAGACTAACAGCACTAACATCTAGATAATAGAGACAGAGAGTTGAAATTACGCATGTATAGATAATCTATATAACTAAAATAAGGTGTGCATAAAAATGTAGATACTTACTTTACAACTTCCATCGTGTGTTTTTGTTTCATCGAATAAGATGTCTTTATTGCCCTGCGTTTATTTTTTTTTGTTGCCCATTTTTATAATGTATACATACATTGATTGTTTATTTTATAAAACTTATGACTAAAACCTAAATCGCAAAAAGTTTAGACCAACTTATAAAAACTAATTGTATATTTACAAAACGTCATTTACAAAATCACTAGAACTGAAATCGAAAAAAAAATTACTCCATCAATACAACTTATAAAAAACTAATCACAAAATAAAATATACACAGCTTTCAACAACAAAACATACGTAAATGATTTTTGAGCGGCGAGCGAAACAGGTCTATCTAGCAGCGCGCCTTCAGGGATCAGTGTCGCTCCGCGTAGTAATGAAATAGAAGCAAAAAGACGCTAAGATGTCGCGATGTTTCGTTGGACTCGTGCGAGTTATTAAGGCGCTACCCTGACCGAAACCTGGCAAAAATGCGTTTTTCAGATTCTATTATCTCATTAGTTATGAAAAATAAACTACATCTAAAAATACATTATTAATGTTCGATATCTTATCATCGCATTCCACGTACTAATTTATTTTTATGTGCTATAAATACATTTAAAATCAACTTTTAAAAAAATGACTAAAATTCTTGATTACATGCATCTGTTGCTAAACGCAACGCTCTAATCATTTGAAGATAACACTAATGGATAGATAATGAAAAAATCTATATTCTCCACGTTTTATTTACATTTTTAAGTTCGTTTTTTCTCTTTTAATTGAAATAATTCCGAAAATTGTGTGACTTCTATGAAAAAAGGGGCGTGCGCAGAGTGCGGGCCTCCTACGCGGGCCCCGTCTTTGCCCACGCAAACCCTAACATTTTAAATGAACTCCAAATAGTTCAGAACCTATTCTGTCGTCGAGCTGCGAACGCACCGTGGTACGTCCGCAATGCCGACCTTCATCGGGACTTAGAGCTCCCAACAATTCAACAATTTTTTAAAAAACTCTCTGAGAACTTCTTCAAAGCCTCAGAGTCGCACCCAAACCACTTAATTCGTGAGGCAGCTTCTTATGCAGCCCCACCCCCCTCTCGCTATCGTGTCCGCAGGCCGAGAAACTCTCTCTCGGACCCGCCTAATAAACTCTCAAACGGCCTGAACTGTCTCCTGGCAGCTCAGGCCAACTCTAATTAAATAAAATTATTGTAATATCTGACATTAATTTGCCTTCGTAGGCACTCCCTCAGCGGCACTTAGCCGCCTGCGCCCTCTTTTCCCAAAAGAGGGTCGCTCATGATAAGGCACAATAGAGCTTAATCAGCCGGTTGCCTGTCCCTAAAGGCGGTTTTTAGGGGGTATCACTTAGGGTCCCCGGTAGGACAGTGAGTCCCCCATAACCACGATAGACCGGCTATCGTGGTATGCGTAATGCATTTTCCGCCTCCCTACGTACAGGGTAGCCCTTTAATTGCTTCGGGCGCAAAAAAAAAAAAAAAAAAAAAGAGTGCGGGCGGCATTACGCTGTATGCGTTTGTACGAGGTGGCCGCGTCGCTGGTCGCGGCGTCCGTATTTCGCCGCAAACATAATATTATTTGAGTACCTACCAACCGATGCTCTTACGTCACGGTATATTGTAACTCGGCCGTATCTTAGAAATAAATCTTACAGCCGTGCGGTACGTAAACATGCATAGGGCTGTCTGCCTCCAGCATTTTTACATTTGCCCATTGATTTATGTGTTTTATAACTCAATGCATTTTCCTACTTTGTGTTTCCATTTAGTTTTATGATTGTACTTAAATATACTTTTTTATATAAACAAATATATAATAGGTACTTTGTGAATTGAATAGGAAGTGTTCAATAAAAATGCGTGTCGTGGTTGGTAGATTTAATTAAAAAACCATGTTTATGTTTGAATATTTGCGCCTTGGCTGAGACGTACGAAATGCTTTATTATTAAAATTTTAAATATGAAAAATCCGCATTATAATATAAAGCTTAATTAAAAATTGTTTTGGAAAACATGGACAAGTTGGAGTAAAGGAATATCTTTTACTCGGTTATAGATACCTGCAGCTACTTTACAATTTGTATGTTTGGTTTTAAATGAAGTTTGGATTTATTATTTTTTTTATTTCTATTCTATTTTCTGAAAGGGTCCTAGGAAAGGAATTATCCACCGCGCTGCCCCACTGCGTGTTGGCGAACTTTGCATGTCTTCGAAATATTTTTTTTCTTATTTCTCAGACATGCAGGTTTCCTCACAATGTTTTCCTTCACCACTGAGCACGTGGTAAATCAACACTTAAAATTGCAATTACAATATTATTGGTGCCGGCGGGGATTGAACCCGGTTTGCTCGCACACAGTGAAAATTTTAGCAAACGCTAACCATCTGAGCTACCACGGCTCCTCTCCTCTCGAGCTAGAGACTTTATTTTATTTATCGTCAGGCCTGTTGGTCTAGTGGTTAGTGACCCTGACTGCTATGCCGCAGGTCGTGGGTTCGATTCCCACCCAGGACAAATGTTTGTGTGATGAGCACGATCATTTGTTCTGTGTCTGGGTGTAATTTATCTATAATATTTATGTATTTAGAAATATATAAGTATGTTTATCAGTTGTCTAGTACCCATAACACAAGCTCTGCTTAGCTTGGGACTAGATGGCGTTGTGTGATAGTTGTGGAATATTATTATTATTATATTATTATTGTTGGGGTATCTGTATAGTTTTCTCATCTGGTTGGTTTTTATAAATATATAACTATAAATTAAAATGAAAAGATAAATATACATAAATATTAATAAAATAAAATAAATACAAAAAATACACAAATAAATAAGTTGATAAAATCAAGGCAAACTTAGGGTCAATTATAATTTTGATAATTAAACTAGTGAAATTCCGCGGTTTTATAGGTTTTACATAAATATCCTAAAAAACTTATTATTTTAATATTTTTCTAAGTACCTATGAAATTAACAAGTTTATTGCATTTTTATTTGAGTAATTTTTATGCAATTTCTTTATCTACGTCTATTTTTAGGAACCTTTATTTAGTCTGAATCATACATAACACTATATTACTCATTTACTTACTTATACGTAGTTTTCTTTTTTTGCAGTTACAAATATCTTGTGAGGTTGAAAAAGGCAGTAATGAAAAAAATAATAAGAATAATAATAATTGACGTCAGCCACTTTTTTCATAAAAATTTCAGATCATGGTCCATTAGGTTGCAGCTTCACCGAACCACAACTTATAATAATAATAATAACAGTAATAATATAATATTATTTTGTATTTATTTTATTTTATTGATATTTATGTATATTTATCTTTTCATTTTAATTTATAATTTTTATATATTTAAATATTTATAGAACCGAACCAGATAAGAAAATTATACGGCTCCAACGATTTTAGCGACGAACGCTTGGATTTTTTAGAAAATATCCTTTTGTCCATGTTTTCTAAAGCCATGTTGGTAAAGCCTTAATCATTAAATATGTTAATACTTCCAAATATCTTATTTTAATCGATAAATAAAAACAACATTCCCTTTATTATAATATATTACATCACTGTTATTAACTTGATCAATATTTGTTTATAAATAATCCAGTTACAATCGCTAGAATTTCCTTTTTTAATGGATTTTTTATGATTTTTTTCTATTGTAAAAAATATACCGAAAACGTGTTTTGAACACAATAGTCTCCCAATATATGTGATCAAGAGTAATATATATTTTTGCAGCTCTAAAATGTATACATTTTTCCAAAAAAATGTTTTCTGAAGCCTACTTTGACTATGTACAGCGCCTTAAATACTTTAGCTGCACAAAGAATACTCTTTGAACTCGCTGTTCAAGTGGACCTCTGCGTTATAAATGTGAGGCATCTGGTTTAGGAGGAACAAAAAAAAATTACAAAAGGGGCCGCTACCGGTCAATTAGTGATGACCCCACGTGCAGTACTGTTGAGTGTTCACTCTTTATATTTATAGGAACCGTTACACGACTTGTGTTTTGTACCAATAAAATTAGTTACGTGATCTAGATTACTTTGTTTGGGCTCATGACCCTATTGCACCCACACATTATGTTTTCTGAGGATGACTTCCGTGCTGATCAACCTTTTCAACCGACATATATAATACAGTAATATGAGCTGAATGAGCTAAATAAATCTTAATTTAGACATATTTATAAAATTTAAATCAAGAAGTTTTATATAAACGTTACCTTTACCATAGGTAACGTTCAGGGGCTTAGCGCTTGTTGTAAATTTCGCAGTACGCGGACAACCCGAGTTCGATCCCCGCCGGCACCAATGAAATCGTTAATTGCAATTTTAAGTGCTGATTTACCACGTGCTCGGCGGTGAAAGAAAACATCGTGAGAAAACCGGCATGACTGAGAAATAAAATAAAAAATATTTCGGAGTCCACCAACACGCATTGGGGCAGCGCGGCGAACGTTTCTTTGCCTTAAAACCCTCTTGGAAGTGAGAGGGGTCTGTGCCCAGCAGCGGGGAATCTATACAGGCTGTAAATTTAATATCCTATTAATCATAGGAGCTTTTTCCGCATCGTGGAGGTAGTTTAACATGTAATCTTAGGTCATGGAAATACTTGATCCGTACGGAATTCGGACTCTTGGCGTGTCCTTAACTACTGCGCTGAAGAGTCGAAACTTGTTTAAAAATGTTCTTGTAGCATGATTAAAGTTATCGTCATGAGTCTGTGAGTAGACCACTGTTGTACTTTGAAATTTTGTATACCCAGTAGGGAAAGCTTACAGTAATCCATATATTTGGTGACAGGATTGGAAACCAAATGGACATACCCATAACCAAACCATAAAACCAAAATGGAAAAAAAACGCCCTTAGATGCTGCTTCCGTCACTTATGCAGGGATCACAAAATATATCGGAAAATTTCTTTAGTCAGCTCTTACGGCATCCATGGGATGAGACAGGGTAGTGAATGTATTCTCTTAGGCTGCCAACATACGGTAAAAATGATATCTCACTCGTACTTCCATTTAATCATGTTGTTTAGTGAGGGTTTTGCTAAAGTAAGGTCATAAGAGACAAATTGCTAAAGAAAAACTACTACTGCAGCTAATTCACAGACTCTGGGGATTTACTGACGGTTGAACTTGTAACAAGTAGTTAAACATACGTGGTAGATTCACGCAGAAGTTATCTTGTGTTTATAGTACGAATGGGCTCGACCGGGGAAGGACCACGCTCTCTCAGAATACCAGCACGAAATAGCAGTTTGATTCTGCCGTGTTTCGCGTAGTGAGTGCATAGAACCAGAGACTTTTTTCACTGAAAACGAGGCATTCCATCTTAAACCTCAGGGCTGTCAACGCATTCTGCATTTTGATTTTTGATTGAGAATGGATGTAGATGTCTATGGTTCATAATATCCACTCACCATCAGGTAGACTGTGTGCTCTTCTGTCATTCTATAAAAATTCTAATTTTACATTTTTTATAGCAGTAAGTATAAGCAAACGTACGTACAATCAATCTATTACATTTAAGGACTACTTTTTCCGCCCAAGAAGGTGTGTCTGGATAGATACCATATCATCATCATTACAGGCCCTCACGAGTCCACTGCTGAACATGGACCTTCCCCAAGTAATGCCACAACACACGGTCCTGAGAAACCTGCATCCATCGACTTTCTGCATGTCTTACCAGGTCGTCACTCCATCTAGTGGGGGGACACCCTACACTTCGCCTGCCGATCCACGGCTGCCACTCGAGAACCTTTGTTAAACGTACCGTCAGACGTAAAAGTTCAAACAATAGATTTCGTCAAGGCCTGTTGATTTTCCTTATAATAAAGATCATGCTTAGAATAAAAAAGACCATTAATACTATCTCCACAAACTTATTTGAAATAATTTGAATGTGGATTAAAAATTACGGCAATATTTTTCTTGCGTCAGTGAAAATATAAATTTATACGTGATAAGATTATACGTGGTAGAGCCATATTGCAGTTATAATAGCAATATGCTTGTAGCACGCATGGGTCGGCTCGACCGGGTAAGGACCACGCTCTCACAGAATACCGGCGTATAATAGCAGCTTAATGCTGCTGTGTTTCATATAGTGAGTGTAGAGAACCGGAAACCACTTTTATTGGAAACGAGGCATTCCATCTTAGTCCTCACGGGTGACAACGCATCTTGATTCGTAATCGAGGATAGCTGTAGATGTGAACCACTTACCATCAGGTGAACCGTGTGCTCGTTTGTCACCCTTCTCCTATAAAAAATTCGACAGCCTTTTTAAATAAACCGTTAGACGTTAAAGTAAATAGACCTCGTCAAGGCATGTTGATTTTCCTAATTATAAAGTTCGTGCTACTCGTACGAACGAAAACCATTATTAATCTTATCTCTGCAAACTGATTCGAAATAACTTTAATTCCGCGATTGAATACCTTACTACTAAGAACTTTCTTTTAAAGTATTGATTAAAAGTTTCGTCAGTATTTTCCGCGTTGGTGTAAAGATAAATTTGTATAATCGATAATGATACCGTGCAGTGGCGGTGTAAGAATACCCACCACACCATCCCGTGGGTGTCGTGAGAGGCGACAAAGAGAAACTAATCGGGAGATGGGCAGCCGCGTCGTTTCCAGTAAAAACGGTCTCCGAATTTCTGTACTCACCATATGGAACACAGCAGCATTAATTGATGCAGGAGAAAATCCCTTTGTAGAGGTAAAGTATTTTCAAATCTGTAAATAATAATAATAATCTTTAACAATAAGACGTTTATTTTTTTTAATAAAAAGGCTACAAAAATACTTTAAACTAAACTAATGTAAGTGCATTACATTTTTAGGTTGTCACAAGTATTTGGCATTGGACTTTACTATCGTCCAACAATTTGGATCCTTTAGTAGTATTCACAAAATATTTAAAATACAAACAATTTACTGCAAAGTTCAGTCTAATTGCTAACTCAGCTTGTATATGTCTGGAGATTTTGAGTTTTGTCGGGAGTCTGGAGATAATTTAAAATATCGGAAGAATCCAGACGAATCCCGACCATCTCTCTGTCTCTCTTGTTTGAAGATGGCTGTTGATATCCATGGATATAATTTGGTTTTCACTTCTCTTTTAAAAAAATACCTTAATTAACATTAATTTCTTTAGTAGATAACAAGTTAGTTGCTCATTAAAATCATTTTTGTACGTATAACATTGGGAAATCGCAAATGAATACGAAATAAAGTCACACAAGACCCAATTCGCAAAGCTCAAATAGAGATAAAAACTTACATCGCATAACTTAATAACAAAGGTAGCTAGTGAAATTGTTGCTATACCGATATACACCCAATAAGTATAGTCACTAAAAGTTTCTGTTGTAATCACAGTTTTGTATACATAGTATCCTGTATAACCCTTTAGTTAGTTATTTTGCTAAAAATGGCAATTATAATAATGGCTGATATGATAATGGCTGGATTGACCCTTTTGAGTGGACTAAGAAATATCACGCAAGCATAAACCTTTTTATAGTGGGGATATCCTCACGGATCCTTTTCGCTGCGGGGGCAAATAATTATGCTGGACTCCTGCCGGCTAAAAATTCCACGGTGTTCACAATCAACGTATATGAGGGATCCAGGGATCTCCGTACGGAACGCAACGCAACCGGGAAAAGGAATCTCTCGCTTTGCTTTATTAAAGCACGTCCCGGATGTCCTCTTTCAGACATTTCTACCTACAGCACCCTCGCAATGCTATCACAAAGTCTCGGAACGAACGCAGTCACAATTTTATATGATTTAATGTGGTAGAGCCACGCTGCAGCTATACTAAATATGTAGCACGAATAAATCGGCTCGACCGGGGAAGGACCACGCTCTCACAGAATACCAGCGTAAAATAGCAGCTTAATACTGCTGTGTTTCGTATGGTGAGTGTAGAGATCCGGAGACCCTTTTTATTGGAAACGGGGCATTCCATCTTAGTCTTAAGGGCTGACAACGCATTTGCATTTTGATTCTTAATTAGAGATAAATGTGGATGTCTATGGACCACAGCATTCACTTACCATCAGGTAGACTGTGTGCTCGTTTGTCACCCAATGATATAAAAAATCTAAGCTATCAAATTAAATGTCGTCCTATCCGTTACGTAACAGGTGTACAAATTTATTTCTGCCAGCAAATAACTGTTCGTGCTGTGTTCATGTCTGCAGGGTACAATGCAGCATGGATATATCCACGTATAAAAACGTCTTGTTTTAAGTTCATACATCAGAGATGTTTAAAATTTTGGATCAGTTTATTGATGGTGTTCGCACACAATGAAGACGTCGGCGGGTAGTAGGAGCTGCGGGGAGCGGGGTGATATAGGCCGTGCGCCCGCGACTGGCTCTACTTCGATCTCAATGACAACATCCGAAGCTCTCATAAAATAATTAATTCCATCTATCTAATTGTAACTACTCAGCGAATAAACCTATTTGATTATTATACAGTTTACTTTTATTTACCGGCTCTAACAGGTTCTAGTTCTAGGATCGAACAGGAACATAGGTTTAGCTTCTTTTCATGTTTTCTATGTTTTACAGCTTTGTGAAACTTTTAAGAGTTTGGCAAGAGAAGCGACACAATGATTTGTGTCTCTGAGGACTAAGTAGCCTTGACGGAAAACGCTCAATGCGTAGACAAGTTGGAAAGCTTCCAGCAAAGTCAGGATTGAAATTTCATTTTAATAGCGAAGCTATAATAACCACGGCATGTGAATTTGCTTCGTAAAGTTTGATAGTACATAAAACACGATGACTCAAAAAAAATGACGTTGTCCCGTGTGGGGATTTGAACCCTGTGCCACAGAGTCGTATCAATATCATCTTAATACTTGAATATCGAAAAACGTTGCATATTTTTAAGTATTTTATTCTAAAAAGAAGTTGAATGAAATATCATTGTAAAGGTGGTTTTATACGTGTTATAGCTATGCTGACGCTATACTTGTATTGTGGTTGTAGCACGAATGGTTCAGCTAGACCGGGGTAGGACCACGCTCTCACAGAACACCAGCACAAAATATATACTCGTACTCTATGCTGCTGTGTTTCGCAGAGTAAGTGTAAAGAACCGCAGACCCTTTTTACTGGAAACGAGGCATTCCATGTAAGGCTTCAGTGGTGACAACATATCTGCATTTTGATTCCTTAATTGAGGTTAACTGAAGATGTCTGTAGGTCACAGCACCCACGTACCATCAAGTCGACTATGTGCTCATTTGTCACCCATATACTACAAAAAAGTTGAGCCATAGATGTGCAAAACATTATGTCTGCATGTTTCCATTAAACAGGTATAATAGTTGAACGCACATACGATGATTTTGATAACCATTTAAATGGTCGCGACATTAGTAACTTATGAATAATTATCATTTCATTTGATTTTTACTCTTGCCTGTATGGAGCTGAAAGGAATTGCTAGCTTATAGAAGGGTATTGCAGAAGCTATACAGCTTTGATATACGAATAGATAAGCTAAGAGGGATGCCGACTTCAAAAGAGGGTTCTGATTTAGGGCACATCTGGTTTTGACGTTTAGAAATTAGGTTGAAATTATTGTCAGTATATGAATATCGTTTAAAACTCACCGTCGTTGTATACCAGCTTTTAATATGTATTTAAATAAATATTAAAGTCATATCATCCCGTGGGTGTCGCTAGAGGCGACAGAGGGAAACAAAAACAGGATACGGGCAGCAGCGTCTTCCCGATGACAGCTCAAAATAAAATTACAACTGCGGTTACCCCGTGCAGCGTGGCTGTTGGTGCAAATACCGCCTCTATAAGGGAGAACTTTCAGCGGTGGACTTTTGATAGGCTTGTATGCGATGATGGATAAAACTCTAATTTCTACAAATAATATATTGATCGTACTTCTATGTATCAACTTCAAAATTTTTGTCAAATCAATACACCATGTCGCAACAGCTTTTTTAACCCCCGACGCAAACAGAGGGGTGTTATAAGCATGTAGTGTGAATCTTTATATCTGTGTGTCTGTTTGTGGCATCGTAGCTCCTCAACGTATGAACCGATTTTGATGAAGTGTTCCGTTTGAAAGGTGTCTTAATCGAAAGTATTATCAACTATGTTTCAAGAAAATCTGTCCAGTTGTTTAACGATTACCGGCTCTTTTTTTTCAGGGGTTTTGAATTTTTTTAACTTAATATTTTTTTCTATACTTCTCATCCTCTCTTCCCATCCTATACTACGTAATGTGGTAACAAACGTACATAAGTGAAAAAGAAATGTAGAGATAGCGATATGTATGTATCTACGTAGACGCTAATCTAGTATTTAGTGGCTTTGCCTGGTTTCCCAGCTGTCCTGGAAATATACCGGGTGACTTTTAATCGATAGGATGTGTTAAATCAACGCAGAAATTAAAAATATCTATGTCATAGACATTTTTAATTTCTTTAAAAAATTAGCCTTTTTACTTTGAAAAAGAAACAGCGTTTGAAATTAACGAAATTAAGAGACATGTGCACCCTACTTTAATTTCGCTTGATAAAACTTTTTACTTGAACTTAATTCAGGTAAGTCTTACGTTAGGTAAGAAACTCATTGCTAAGCCACTGCGCCACGGAGCAATTTACATTATTATTTAAGTTTCAACACCTTAAGTTATTTTTATTATTGGAGAGAGCCGTGGTAGCTCAGATGATTAACGCTCGCTGTAAATATAACAGCACGCGAGTAACTGGACGTGAGTAACACTTCCTTGCCCTAAAACTCTCTCAGAAATGAGGGAAGGCCTGTGCCCAGCAGTGGGACGTTATACAGGCTGTAACTTTCTACAGACTTTTGGCCCATAGTATTGAGAAAATGTATACGTAAATGTATGTATGTTTGTAATGTATGTTTATTTATACATTTAATCACATGTTTTTTTTTGCATTTGTATTCAATATTTGGATTATTTTGTTCAATGGGGGTTTGATAACCACCTGTCACTTAAACAATGTCCGACAGCAATGTTTGAAGATAAAAGGCTTTTTTTCTAGTGGCTCCGTAGCGTGGCTAAACAATCGGTCCGTGGGTTCAACCCCGCAAGGATCAAGTGTTTGTTTGAACTATAAATAATTATGCCAGGTCTGGATGGTTGAGTGATGGTGCAGTTTATGTTTATGTAAAACGCTTTCACGATACAAGATTAGAATAGAATTGATTAAAAATTTGCTAGATGGTATACCTACCTATTTTGTCACCAAATAACAGTGCCTGCATTGCTTTGTTGCCGTCTGAAGGTTATAGAGAATCATTATAACTATATAATGTAAGCCATTTCATATGAGTCCTCGGATTTGACAACACATCTGTATACTTCCAGGTACTACTACTACAGGTACAACTAATTCCAGATATCTATGTATTATAGTTTACATGTTCGTGTTAAGTGTGTGGATATTTAGAATTCATTACACCATGTCATCCTGTGGGTGTCGTGAGAGGCGGCAAAAAATAGGTCTTTGGTGGAAACTGAACTAGAAGATAGATAGCAGCATCTTCGTGATAATAATTCAATGAAACCACTGACTACTATCAACTATGGCAAATATCTCCACTAATAAGCAATCTATGGCAAAGGACCGTATTCATCAGTGATCTTTGACGGGTCTTTGAATTATTGAATCAAATGGAAAAAAAAATCAAATGTTTTTATCAAAGTTAATGAGATATATATTTAAGTGAAAAGGAATATACTCTAATCAGAATTTTACTCAGACAAGTAACTCTTTATATTTCTACTCAAGCAATTTCACCTGAGTCGTTTAACATTATATTTTTTATAGAATAAGGGTTAAAGACGAGCGCTTAGTCTGCTTGTTTGTAACTGGATGCTGTGACCCATAGACATCTACATTTCTCCTTGATTCAAAATCAAAATGCAGACACATTATCACCTCTGAGAACTTGGGTGGAATGCCTCGTTTGCAGTTAAAGTCCAATTCTCTACATCCACTATACGAAACCCAACAATATTAAGCTACTATTTTACTCTAGTACTCTGTGAAAGCGTGGTCCTTCCCGAATCGAGCCGATCCATTCGTGCGACAACTACGAGGGTGGATTGAAAAGTACTCGGCCTAACCAAGAAAATAAACACATACTAAATCAGTTATATTTTTATTTTTCTACATAATCACCATCAAGTTCAATACACTTTTGCCACCTCCCCTTCCAAGCATTTAGACCGTTGAAAAAAAATGATTCTTCCTTAGAGTAAAATATGCGTCTACAGCTGCTTTGACCTCGTCGTTTGTCGAAAATCTTGGACCTCCCAAGTGCTTTTTTAGGTTAGGGAACAGAAAGAAGTCTGATGGTGCCAGATCAGGTGAATACGGCGGATGCGGTAACAGTTCAAAGCCACAGTTGTGAATTTCAGCCATTGACTGTACTGACGTGTGAACACGGGCATTATCTTGATGAAACAGGACTTTTCTTCTGAGCATTCCTCAACGTTTTTCTTTTATTTCCTCTCGTAAATGACGTAGTAAGGTATAGTAGTAATCAGAGTTTATAGTCTGACCCCTTTCAAGATAATCAATCATAATCACACCTTTCGAGTCCCAGAATACTGAAGCCATCACCTTATTTGACGACAAAATCGACTTAGCCTTTTTAGGGGGTGGTGAACCAGGTCTTCTCCACTGTTTTGATTGTTGTTTTGTTTCCGGTGTACAGTAATGAACCCATGTAACAAAACGATTCAAAAAATCATCTGCATCGACTTCAAATAACTCCAAACAGTCGCGTGAAATAGTCAATCGCGTCCTTTTTTGTTCAACTGAAAGCAGTCGCGGAACCCACCTCGCAGACACCTTGTGGAAACCCAACTCGTTGACAATGATGTTTTGAGTTCGTTCATAAAAGATGCCTATAATCTCGGCTATCTCTCTAATTTTTAATCTGCGGTCTCCCATTATTAAATCAAGTACTTTTTTTAATATTTTCGTCAGTAGTTGACGTCGAAGGCCTTCCAGAGCGGGGTTCATCTTTCACACTCTCTCTACCACGCTTAAATTCTGCTATCCATTTTTTGACGGATGAATATGACAGAGCACAATCGCCTAATGTACTGACCATGTCATCATGGATGGCTTTTGATGATAGCCCCTTCTTATGGAGGTACTTAATGACGGCACGCTGCTCGATTTGCTCCATTCGCGGAAATTATGTCCGATTACTTTGTTAATAAATTTATAAAATCACAACTAATTATCGCACACGTTTCGAACTTCACACAATGAACTAGTCTGAACTGAACTAAATAATGTGGGTAGATTTGATTTTTAGAATTGAATGGATCTGTGTTAGGCCGAGTACTTTTCAATCCACCCTCGTATAATATACCTGTAGCGTTAGCATGGCTCTATGTTATGTCTATCAAAATCTATCAAAGAATTAAAAGAAAGAGAAAGGTGGTCACTACAATGTTGCTTTTATATGTTTTCATTTTAAATTGTAGAAGATATTATATTGGAAATAAACATATTATACTGGAAAAAAAAACTCCCGCTGAGCTACTTGCTAGTCCTTCCTAGGACAGAGTTATTTTCCGAACCAGTTGAAAAAGCAAAAGTGACTTTCAGTAAGTATTTTTATTATTTGTATTGCAGAAAATATTCCATTCTACTTTAACCTGTGACGAACTTTCCTTAAATCTTTATTTCCTACGCAACCAATGAACAAAATTTATAACGGAGCAGATTAAAGACATAGCAAATTTATCAATATTATTCGCCTTGCGTCCTTCCAATTAACGCGTGTCCAACAGATCTGCAGATGGCGATCTTAATTAAATAGACCCCGTTTACTTATTAACGAAATAAAATTTACGTGTGGCTAGGGATACGTAAAGATTGTAGAGAGTGGTCTCGACAATGCTTGTCATGCCAAAAGAACAAAATTACCCATCATATCATATCCCCGCTTTCATTTTTCCTCATTCCCTCGTCGAGGTTTTCCCATGCCCACCTCGACATCGTAGGGCCCCTAATTCTGTCTTCTGGTTACAGATATTGCCTTACCGTCATCGACCGTTTCACGCGATGGCCTGAGGCATACCCCATGATGAACATCACGGTGGAAACCTGCGCAGCTACTCTGGTGTCCGGCTGGATACCCCGATTCGGCTGTCCTGCACTGGTGACTACAGACCGTGGTCGCCAATTCGAGAGCCACCTCTTCGAAGCTCTCACCAAGTTGGTTTGTGGGCATCATTTACGCACAACCGCCTATCACCCAGCTGCGAATGGTATCATCGAGCGAATTCATCGTCAACTCATAGCGGCGATCATGTGCCACATATCATCGTAGTGGACGGAAGCCCTTCCACTGGTTCTCTTGGACATGCGCAACTCATGGAAAGAGGATCTAAATGCTATGTCTGCTGAATTGGTATATGGTCAAACTCTCAGCTTACCAGGCCAATAGCTATCTCCAATAGACGACTACACCACGGAAGACATCACAGAGTACGTAACACGTCTACGATCCTGCATGGTTAAACTCACTCCCAAGCAAACATCATGGCACACCAGCACTACAACGCCATTCTACATGCCACGGGACCCCACTGTGGCCGATGGAAGGAAAAAGGGTAGATCTCCCCGCCGGGCAAGGTGTTCTGCCCGGGGAGCGGCTAACGCTCCGTGTGATAGTTCGGAGATGTTCTATATATACTATTTATGATTCGGAATTTTGATAGCGTGATTCAAGCTTCGGTATGTTTCGCTTGCGGCGCGACGACAGCGACGCCACAGTTGCCACTCTTGGCAGGCGGGTAAGCAACGGCAGTTTTTCATTTAAAATTAAAAAGCTAAAGTAACAGCCTATATATACGACCCACAGGCCTCGTCTTATATATGAGAGGGTTTTAGGGCAAGGAAATATCCGGTTTACTCCCGAAGTTTTCTTCACCTAAACCTCTTAACGTGAATACAGCAGGTTAGTATTTAGAATAATTATGATCGTAAACAGCACTCGTATTTAAAAAGAAACGTAGTGCTACTGCTGCGTCACTACTGTTGTCTATGGGCTACAGCTTCCAATTACCATCAGGTGGACTGTGTGCTATGTATGTATGCATTTCTGTATGTTCTCTGTATAATTCGCCTGGGATTCATATAAATCAGCTTTTATATATTGAGGGTCCACAACTAGCGTTGCGAATACGTCGTAAAATTTAAACGTAATTGATATTTTATTCATAGATATTTTTCCGCTCCGTGTGTCCCTTGTAGAGAGCTGGAGAGTGAGGATTATTTACATGTATTGTACAATGATACGCGAAATCAAAAAGAATGTGACGTCACCTTATTAGCCGACTTTACCAAAACAAGTTTTTCAATTAGAGCACATGTTTTTGTTTTGTATTAAAGCATTATGTTTGACAATTGTAAAACGATTTAGATGATTTTTTTATAAAATAATTTGTAATTTTATTATAAAAATTAAAAAGTAAAAGTTACAGCCTATATACGTCTCACTACTGGGCACAGACGTCCTCTCTTTACTGAAAGAGGTTTTAGGCCAAGGAAGTGTCCGCAGCGCTGCCCCATGCATGCGTGCATGCATAATACGTGTTGGCGAACTTCACATGTCTTCGAAATATATTTTTTCTTATTTTCCAGACATGCAGTTTTCCTCACAATGTTTTCCTTCACCACCGAGCACGTGGTAAATCAGCGCTTAAAATTGCAGATAACATTTGCATTGGTGTCGGCGGGGATCGAACCCGGATCGCTCGCGTACTGCGAGATTAACGGCGAGCGCGAATAACGACAATTATATATTAAAACACATGCAGCCAGGTTTTGCGTATTTCAGTGGGTTTCGTAAGGATTGACACAAGGAAACAGAAATCATCACACTTTCCCGCTCAAAATAATAAAATACTAGGGTTGCCAAGTCACCCGGCAAGAGTGGAAAATATGGCAAATATCCCCCATATGAAGAAATCTATGGAAGATACATGTGTTCAGCAGAGGACTTGAGAAGCTGTATAGAATATATAGATATACATCACATGTAGGTTGCCTACTACATGAAGTGACGACCTGATAAGGAAGGTCTGTGTTTAGAAGTGGATTTGTGAAGGGCAATAAAGGTTACGACGATTTGGTTTGTTACAAATTTACATTATACCCAGGTATATGATAAAATATAGGATGGAGCGCGGGGCCAGTAGTAGGTTTCTGAAGAGTTATCATGATCATCAAATGTTCATGGTTATAAAATAAATTACGCGCAGGATATGACAAAGTTATAACACGCAATAAAATATGTTGTATATCTTATTTAATGAACTAAACCAACTTCCCTCGAAACTACACCAGTTTGGTTTAAATCCGAAGTTCCACGACTAACTAAGCAAATATAATGATCACAATTAACATAATCGTTCCGTTAAACTGCCGGTATAGATCGTGGTATATTAGAAGCGAGAACGCTGGTACACACAACACTATGCCACTATGCATTAAAGAAAGAACTGTCTTATATACTAGTCACACAAAATACCACAATACTCTATGTATTTACTTGAAATTCTACGAAACTTAAATAATAACGATATAAAAAAAATCTATATAGTATGAGAGACGTCCTTACTTGTTTGATTGCAGCTGAAACTGACTAGAAGGCGTGGTAGAAGGCGTGTTCAAAGGTCATCTTCACAAATCGTGACCCAAATGTAATTCTCTTGGTTACCAAATATAATTCTATAGTTTTAGAGTCCCAAAAATTTACAAGGTCTTCTATTACCAAGTTTAAATATTTTATTAAATAATAACTGTTGGTAAGATTGCAAATGGAACTGAGATAGTCGCTTTCATGCAATTTCAAAAATAAATGTTGTAAATAGTTTGTACAACAATTCTTATTGTATACTTTCACAAAAACCTTTTAAAAATGTTTATTATAATATAAATGAACACATGGTTAATAATAATTCCTGGGAATGAGGTGGTCGCTTCCAAGCTGTTTCTAAAATAAATATTGTAAATATTTTGTGAACCTTGACATTGTAAAATTTATTTAAAAAAAAGTGCCGCTGGTTTTCTTGCTGGTTCTTCCTAGGACAGAGGTTTTTTTGCGAACCAGTGGTAAAGTAAAAAATGACTTTAACACACATGTAATCTATATTGAATAAAAAATTATTCAAGAAGTACGTTAAATTAAATTAAAGCAATTATTATAAATTAATAAAAAGAACCGATGGATCTTCAAACAAAAATATTTTATTTAAACATAGTCAAGGATACTCTCCATAAAGTCACCTTCCAAACAAAAAAAAACACAATCACGTTAAACATATAACATACCTCCGTTTACGTCGTGGGTTAAAACTAAAGTGCACTATGTGCATTAGATTGCTTTTAATTACAGATGTGAAAATTAGCTAAGATCTTCTTGCTATAGCGAAGTTCTCCATTCTTCGTTAACGGCTATGTGGCGCAGCGGCTTAGCAACGAGTTGCAGTGCTGAGGACCGCGGATTCAAATCCCGCACGGAAAAGGTATTTGTATTCCGTTTCCGTTTCCGTTACAGCCTATTAAAGTCCACTGCTGAAAATATGTCTTCACGTACATTGCCACATACAGTGGATATTTGCCACAGTTGCCACGCGCGGCAAACAGGTCGGCAACCGCAGTTTCTTTTATTTTTAGTCGTTATGAAAAGACACTGCTGCACATCTCCTGATTTGATTCCCTTTGTCGCCTCTTACGACACCCACGGGATGATATGGAGTAGTGGGTGTTCTCGCACCGCCACTACACGGTCTTGTGTCATGGTCTATGGCCTAAAAATAATTGTTCCATGTTTGGATGCTTCTCCTTGTGAAACTTATGTATGTTAACTGCTTCCAAGTGATAGTAGAAAATCCTAGTGGGAAGGTAACTTTTTTAGGAAATAAATAACAAATAATTCCTCAACGTTCCGTAAACGTTCTCAGCTGGACGTGGGCTTCTGCTGCTGTAGTGAGGAGTTGGCTTACGCCCGATTATTCAAGAAACGATTCGTTCTCCGCAACGATCCGTTTTGTTACATACGAGGTGCATATAAGTAAGTTTATATTACAAACTATTTTCAGCAGCTAAGGATGACTTAAAATTAATAAACTTATACTCATAAACAGTTGAACATGTATTTAGTTTTCAACAAATAGTTTTCATGCACTTCCTTTACTGCGAAACGGCTCGTATAAAACGAATCATGTTTTAATATAGAAACCCGGAATTGGTCATCACAATCGACATGTAAATTAATGCAGTATCAAACGTCTCACACGCCGTAGCCGTGGCGGGTCTGGATATTTAACGTCGTACGTAACGTGACGATTAAGAAAAATCCTCCCTTCTCTACAATGGCAGAGGTTCATGTTTAGCAGTGGACTAACGAATCAACTAATGAATAGTCTCGACGCGACGTTGCAGAGCTACGCTGCAGCTATATTACTTGTGGCAAGAATGGGTAGGCTTGACTGGGTTAGGACCACACTCTCACAAAACCAATAAGAAATTAAATTTCACAAAGATTTCTTAATTAACAGATTTATTATATTTTTTTAAGTTTGCAAGAATTTTAAGAGAACATATTAAACTTCCGCACTTCGTAATAGAATCCATAAGTATATAACACTTCGTAAGAGGCGATAGGGAGAAACTAAAACAGGAAATGGGTGGCATCATCCTGATATTACTACTTTTTATGGTGTAACAGAATTATATATTATATATTTTTATTAAAATTATATTATTTCATTAACATATTTGATTACAAATTGTTTATAAATACGAGTAAGTAACAGTAGCTCGCCCACGATGCACGTCGTGGTAACCTAGTATTAACACAACACTTAGTTCTTAGTTATAGAATAGAAATATTGTAACATATAAATTAAAGTATGTCTTGTTGGTTATCTTTAATAAAATAAATAAATAACAACCCAATAAAATACTGCGGTTCCAACCCACCTTCCAAACGTGGCATATATGCCAAAAATCCCCATCAGTAGGTAATGTATGGGGGAGAGAAATGTAGCCCACTCAGAGACTTTTAACAAAAAAAAATCAAGAGAATATGTGATTGTTGAAACCATCCTTGCCTGAAGCCGGACAGTTTACGTACATTCTACTTATTCCCATGAAACTGATAGATCTACCTAACCCATATCATCTAAACGGCTTCAATTCTTATTTTTAATAGAAAAGGGTGGCAAACGAGCACACAGTCTACCTGATGATAAGTGGACGCTGTGTGATCCATAGATATCCACATCTATCCTCAATTAAGAATCAAAATGCGGATGTGTTGTCACCCCTGAGGACTAAGATGTAATGTCTCGTTTCCACGCTGTGAGAGCGTGGTCCTTCCCCGGTTCAGTCGACCAATTCGTGCTACAACCATAATATAGCTGCAGAATGGCTCTACCGCATATGAATTTACCGTTAAAATATAACTTAATATATAACTCGTAGGGATTAGAAACACAGCTAAGTACAATTTACTTGAATTCATTTTTATCAATTTAATTCAGTTCAAATTTTCACAGTAATGATGTTTGTGGTCAGAAAAACTCGTCGCTCAGCGTACTTACGATACACTGCAGCATAATTCTATTGCACACTAGTGCTCTATGCGAGCGTGCACATTCCCCGGTCGAGACAACTTACACTGCTGCAGCGTGGCTATCAAAGTCTAAGATATGTTTCTACTAGGTTAAAACACTAATACAAGTCATCATTATATTTTTATATATGTGAGGAACAACACTGCATACGGTTTTTTTTAAATAAATTCTCAACTAATATCGATGCAAGAGACCTCCGCGACGGATTACACATCATTGAGCTATTTGATCACCCCTCGTTTTTGTGTTTAATTTGCATAATTTTGAACATATTTCCGATTCTCCGTACCAAAGCTATTCGCTTTATTTAAAAGTCCCATTTAATTGAGATTGGAATACATTGCCAAATTTATTGTTTGCCTACAGAACAAATCTAACACGGATCGTTGTCATGGACCACAGCATCACTTACCATCAGGTAAACTGTGTGCTCGTTTGTCAGCCAATGTTATAAAAAAATTAATATGGATTATTAATAATACTTATTAATTTATTTTATAATATTTTTGTATAAAGAACAGCTTACAATCTTATAATATTATGTTCTAACAATTAACTACACAAAACAAATTAGAAATAGCTTGGTATCGATCACTTAATTCCCAGGGGATATTATCATCCATATAGAGTATCCACTACCTTTTCATCTTTTAGGTGTCACAAGCGGCGACAGATGGAAATATACCAGGAGATGGGTAGCAGCGTCTATCTAATAACAACTAAATATCAAAAACCGCGGTTGCCAACCCTCTTGCCAAGCGTGCCAACTGTGGCAAATATCCCTTTAAAAAGACAATCTATGGGGAAGGCCTATTTTCAGTAGTGAACTTTCGATAGGCTGTGACGGAAATGTTATGGTCTGTACACGGTCGTGTTGATCTACGATCTGTGCCCGCATCATTGCCGCGTTTATTTAAGTGTACAATATAGCGGTTAGCTTTTTTACAGATAGTAAAAATATGGTGTAACATGTGAACACAGTAGAAGCCAATGGTATACATACATACAAGTACCAAATTTATTATTTTCTTCCTAAATTATAAAGTTCATCTATTAATAGATGCTTCTAACAATATTGACTGCTCGTTGGTACAGTGATCGTAAACTTGATTGCTGGTCATGAGGTCCCGGGTAAGAATCCCGGGTCGGGCCAAAGTCTGTTTTTCATTCTGGAAGTTGACGGCGTTTAATCCCCGTGCTTCGGAAAGCACGTAAAGCCTTTGGTCCTGCGCCTGAATTTTTATCCAGTCGTCCGTATTACAGTCCCATCGGACTTTGAGAGTGAGGGCAAAGAGAGTGTAGCTGTGCTTGCGCGTACACTTGGTTGACATTCGGTATGGAGGTTATTATTAATGAGTACTTCGATGTTCAGTCACTATTCACATGCCTACCTATTGAAGACTGCATCACAATTATAACTAGGAAGCTAGAAGATAACTACATGCCTGCAGAATATGCAGTTGAACTCAAATACTGCCTCACATATGGCTATCTATTGTGGAAGTAGGAGCTCTACAAGCAAGTAGATGATGTGGCAGTGGGCTCACCTGTAACTCCCATAGTCTCCAACATATTCATAGAGGACTTTGAGGAGAAAGCCCTTCTTACTGCTCCTGTAAATTCAAGATTCTACAAGCGGTACGTAGGCGACACTTTCACAATTTGACCATCCGACAAAGTAACTGGATTTTTAGACCACCTTGACTCCATAAACTCGAAACTAAAATTCACAACGGAAATAGATGCAAATAATCATTGAGCTTTCCTAGATGTTTTATTCATTCAAAATCTTCATAACACTATTGGTCACACTGTGTATAGGAAAAATACCAACCGACATTTAAACGGTGAATCTCACAAATCTTTGTTTCAGAGAGCACTAGGGACCTGTGACAGAAAACATCTGGCCACCGAGTTCAGCACGTCAAGCAAGTATTGCAAGACCTCAAGCTTCGGGTCCCGCGCCTACATCACAGTGACCGAGTGAAGCCGGCCACAGTCGAGCGTGTGCCTGCTATACTACCATATGTCAGAGGAGTCACAGCCAATGTTGGCTACATCTTAAAGCGAGCTTCCATTAAAACATACTATAAGCCGCCGAAGAAGATTAGTCAATTTTTACCATCCATCGAGTATATTATTCGTCTACAAGATGCAGGTGTGTACAAGCTAGATTGTGAATATGGCCTCTCTTACATAGGTCAAACAAAAAGATCTACAAAAACTCGCGTGATAGAATATATAGCTGACGTGAAGCACCGGCGCTCCGTGAAGTCTTCGATTTGATAAACTACAAATCCTCGCAAAAGAACACCGATTCCTACCAAGGATGATACGCGAGGCTATTGAAATTAAAGAATATCCTAATTTTAATAGAGAAAATGGATGGGTGCTGCCATCTGCTTGGGATCCTATAATTAACAAAATTAATCCCAAACCCCAGCATACCACTGCAAGACTTCAAGATACTGTAAGCTCGTTCTGCGTAGATCGGACCAACAATTTATATTAAAAACTGAAGGTAGCCGGGTTAACTATGACATTGGGACGTCAAACACCCCCACCCATGACCATGGGAGCTGTAAGGCATCCGAAAAATGGGGATTTAAAAGTAGGTTAAAAAAAGATAATTAAACGCGATAAAATCCGCATATATAGTTTTATTAAATTGTAGCGTTAACGTAAATTTAAGAAATCGTAATAAAAACTACTTAACTTACTTCGAGTAAAAGTTTTATCGAGCGAACTTAAAAACAGGTGCACATTTTACACTCTTATTTCCTTAATTTCAAACGCTTTTTTTTTAAGTAAAAAGGCTTACTTTTTAAAGAAATGAATAATTTCTATGACATAAATATTTTTAATTTCTGCGTTAATTTAACACATCCTATTTTTTCCTTTCTATTAAAAGTCACCCAGTATATTTCCAAAACAGGTGGGAAACCAGGCAAAGACACTAAATATTAGATTAGCGTCTACGAAGATCCATAAATATCGCTCTCTCTACATTTATTTACCGCTTATGTACGTTGGTTGGCACATTACGTAGTACAGGGTGGCAAGAGAGACATGGTAATTTTGTAGGAAAAATATTAAGTTAAAAAAATTCAAAACCCTTGAGAAAATGAGCTGAAAATCGTTGAACAACTGGACAGATTTTCTTGAAACATAGCTAATAATACCCTCGTAATTGAGACACCTTTTAAGACACCTTTCAAACGGAAAACACTTCATCAAAATCGGTTCATACGTTGAGGAGCTATGATGCCACAAACAGACACACAGATATACAGATTCACACTACATGCTTATAACACCCCTCTGTTTGCGTAGGGGGTTAAAAAAGTTGTTGCGACATGGTGTATTGATTAGACAAAAATTTTGAAGTTGATATATAGAAGTACGATCAATATATTATTTGTAGAAATTAGAGTTTTATCCATCAATCCATACCAGTCTATCAAAAGTACACCGTTGAAAGTTCTCCCTTATAGAGGGGGTATTTGCAACAACAGCCACGCTGCACGGGCGGGCTGGTAGCCGCAGTTTTAATTTTATTTTGAGTTGTCATCAGATAGACGCTGCTGCCCGTCTCCTGTTGTTGTTTCCCTCTGTCGCCGCTGACGACAGCCACGGCACGATATGACTTTAATATTTATTTAAATACATATTAAAAGCTGGTATACAACGACGGTGAGTTTTAAACGATATTCATATACTGATATAATAATTTCAACCTAATTTATAAACGTCAAAACCAGATGTGCCCTAAATCAGAACCCTCTTCTGAAGTCAGCATCCCTTTTAACTCATCCGATCGTATATCAAAGATGTATAGCTTCTACAATACCCTTATATAAGATAGCAATTCCTTTCAAATCTGTACGTGCAGGAGTAAAAATCAAATGAAAACATAAATATTGTACTAGTGTCGCGTCTGGTCGCAATTCGACCATTTAAATGGTTATCAAAATCATTGTATGTGCGGGAACATACAGACATGATGTTTTGCACATCTATGGTACAACTTATTTGTAGTATTTTTGTGACAAAATACTAGAGGCCTTAGTTGGAATGCCTCGTTTACAGTTAAAGGGTCTCCAGTTCTCTAAACTCACCATGCGAAATACAGCAGCTTAGAGTATATATTTTACGCTGATGCTCTATGAGAGCGTGGTCCCAACCCGGTTGAGTCGATCCATTCGCGCTGCAACCATGATACTAGTATAGTGACAGCGTGGCTATAACACATATAAAACCACCTTTCGAATAATATTTCATTCATCTTGCTTTAGAATAATATACTAAAAAAATATTACAACGTTTTCTATACTAGTATTAACATAATGATTTCTTATATTTACGCGAACACTATACTTACTTACTTACTTACTTATCTTCACGCACAATCCCTAACGGAGTAGCTAGAGAGAACAGATCGCCAAGTGTCACGATCCTTACATACCTCTTTCGCTTCTTTCAGGTTCATTAACTTCTTCATACATGCACGTCTAGGTATCCGAGTACTCTTGACCCTCCCCTCTTCAAGCAATTTGTTCACATGGTCTTCGAAAGTTAGTCTCGGTCTACCTCGACACCTTTTAATATTTACTTTCGCTCTATATATTTTCTTCACCATTCGGTCTTCACTCATTCGTTTAACGTGCCCAAACCATTGGAGTACGCCCCTATCAATTTTTGTGATAAGGTCATCTTTCAATCCTGCCATATTGCGAATCTCTTCGTTTCGCTTTCGGTCGGCTAAGGTAACGCCACACATTTTACGAAGAGATCGCATCTCCACTGCATTCAACTTGCTTTTATGCTTCTTCTGGCATACCCAGGTTTCGCTCGCCATATAACAAAGTCGGTACCCACACTGCATTATGTATTGCAAGGCGTGCACTCTTCACCACGCCTTGCCTTTTTTACTAATGCATTCAGGGCACCATTGACTTTGTTTCCGGCAGCGACACGCCTATCCACATCTAAATCACATCTTCCATCCCGGCTGAAAGCAATCCCCAAGTATACAATTTCATTTACCTGTTCTAGACATTCCTGATTTACCCATATTTCACATTTCGTTCTCTCTTCATCCTTTTCAAATACCAGAACCTTAGTTTTATTAGCATTCAAACGGAGACCTTTAATTTCACATTCCTCTTTCATACACGTGACTAATGCCCGCAGTTCTGCTTCTGATGGTGCAATAAGCACTGCATCATCAGCATACAGCAGACAATTAACTTTTATGTCACCCAATTTCACACCCAAACAGCTATTTTTCAGCTTCTGTAAACAGCTGTCGAGATACAGTATGAACAGCCAGGAAGACATGACACAACCCTGTTTTACGCCCGCTTGGACACTAAACATGGGTGACAGGTCATGCCCTACCCGCACACAGGCTTTACAGTCATAGTAAAGTGATTGCACAGCCCTTAACAATCGACCATCCACACAATATCCCGGCAACAGTTCCCACATTTTCTTCCTTATAACCTTATCAAATGCTTTCTCCAGATCCACAAAAGCACAGAAAATCTTCTGTTTAACACTCAGAAGCTTCTCCGTGATCATGCGGAGAGAAAACATTTGATCCGTGCATCCTCTTCCAGGTCTAAATCCGCATTGTGCCTCCCATAAGAATCTTTCCGATTTCTCTTGCATCCTACGTGTCAAAACCTTCGAGTAAACTTTACTTGCTAAACTGGTCAAGCTGATCGCCCGATAGCACCCGCAGTCAAAATGTGAACCTTTACCTTTATATAAAGGCACAATGACCGCGGATCGCCAATCATCCGGGACATCTCCCGTCCGCCAGCACAAATTGCATAGCAGATGGAAGCTGTCCCAGATGCCGACGCTGTTTTTTCTATACACAGTATGACTTTTTTTTTTAACATGGGGAAATGCCTACGCATACCCGCCTCGCGGGGGCAAGGACGGGTTATGCCGGACTCGCACCGACTAAAACCCCATTGTGTTCCACCTTCGTCGCATATTGGCAGGGCTACGGGAACGCTTTCGCACACATCCGCGGCCCCACCAGCGACTGCCGCCCCATGGCAGCACCTCATTGGGAGAGGAATATTCCTCCCCCGTTTTCCTTTCCAAGTAAGGCGCACCAGAACACATGGCACGCCTTCCTCCACGGCCTCCAATTACATCTGCGCAACAGACGCCCCCGCGTTCTATGCGCGAAGGCCATGGGGCCAGGAAAAACGAGCACTTAGAAGTACTAGCCTTCCCGACCCCAGCGGCGGATCTGGTCTATGGCTCCGCCGCCAACCAAGATTCGGCTGCGGAGGATAGGGAGAGCGGCGCCTCGCAATACCGACAATCCTCTCCCCCCGCAGCCCCATCACCACCGCATCAACGGTGCGGCCCCGTTTGAGTCGCGGAGGATAGGGCGAGTGGCGCATCGCCATACCAACACTCCTCTTCCTCCGCGACTCCACCTCGGCTGCAGCGGTAGGTGGGGAGGACACACCTCTCACCGCAGTCCACCAACACACATCTGAAGTGGGCTTCCCAAGCCCACTCGGAGTGGCCACCTCGGGCCGGCCCTCCACCTCGGTCCAGCCATATGGGTTCCTCTTTGTTTCGCCGTGGGTGACCAAGCCACGGCTTCTAAGCCGGGGGGGCTTAGAAGCCGTGGCTTGGTCACCCACGACGAGGCGGGCACTCGTTCGGGGGGGATACACAGTATGACCTAAGGTGTTGTTAGGATTTCGGATGACTAACACATCTAGGAAAGCTAAGGAATTATTTGCCTCTAACTCCATAGTAAATTGAATTTTAGGGTTTATGGAATTAAGATGTTCTAAAAATGCAGTTACTTTGTCTGATGGTAAAATTGTGAAAGTATCGTCTACGTACCGCTTGTAGAACCTTGGGGTAACAGGTGCAGTAAGGAGGGCTTTCTCCTCAAAGTCTTCCATGAATATATCGGCGACAATGGGAGTTACAGGTGAGCCCATCGCAACACCATCTACTTGCTTGTAAAACTCTTCCTTCCACAATAGATAGCCAGATGTAAGGCAATGTCTTAGTAGTACTGCATATTATGGTGGCATGTTATTTTCATCTAGTTTCCTAGTTATAATTGAGATGCAGTCTTCAACAGGTAGGCATGTAAATAGAGACTGAACATCAAAACTGACCATGGTTTCATTGTCAGTGTAATAGTGGAGACGAACTGTCCACTATTAACAGACTCCGAGTGGTTTTCTTTAAGGTGGAGAAATGAAACTACTGTTTATAAGCAAAGCGGAGTATGAATTTAGAATGTACTGTCGAATGGGATTCGGAATGGAATATATTTTGCATCAACCTTGCCTTTATTTATATGGCTGGCTCACTATTGATTTGCCAATGGTAACAATTAATATTTTGCCTAGCCAATTATATTGCTTATTTTATGACCAATGAAAACTATTTAAAATATACAATTATCTACGTTTCGTTTCCCGGCGTGAGACTTGTTTGTTGTTCACGAAGCTACGTCGCTGGACCGGGCTATATAAGACATGCAGATCGGTGCGCACGCGTAGTCGGCGGGCGGCGGCGGTGTGGAATACAGCTCCGGAACAGCAAGAGGAAACGAACTGCGGCGTTGAAGAAACGGCTCACCATTGGTCGACGGATACGTGACGATAGCGGCGTGTGAAGTCGGTGTGGCGCTGAATGATATTTGCGGCTGCTTCTTGTTTCTTTATAAGAACGTCAAATTATCTATATACAGTCCGCAGTATCTCAGTAGCCAAGAATAATTAGGAAATAAAATGTTTTTTTTTTATTCTCGCCTTCCGCGTTATGGTAGCAGCGGAGTATATATTATTTATTCCCGTTTAGGTTTGATTAATCTGGCTGCTACATCAGCAAGATCCAGGTCTTTTATCTCACTGACAAAATGGTATGAATCCTTAGTATGTGCTCTTGTGTGTCCTCTGAGTGGTGATAATATTTTGGCTAAGTGTTGAGCCAATCTGTACGTTGGCGAATCGATTTGATTTACTATTGGACGTAATGGAGCGTTAGGTTTGTGTATTTTTGGTAACCCATACAACTTGAGAGGTTTTGCACACGAAGGTATCATCGAATTGACGTCTAGATTCAATTTCTCGGAGTATTTCTTAATTAGACCGCTAGTTGTTTAAAGCGTATTAGTTGTAGGGTCTGTTTTGACCTTACGGTACGTACTTTCATCCGACAAAAGTTGTTGTATTTTAAAATTGTAATCCGACGTATTCATTACAACCGTAGCATTTCCTTTATCTGCGAGAATCGTAAGGTCTGGTCTGTTGCGTAAGGTTTTTAACGCGTTAAATTCATTTTTGGGAAGATTTAATTTCGGCGCTGTACTTCGACGTAACATAGACGAAATGTCTTGGCGTATGGCCTCTAAATCTTCATTACCAATATTATTTTTATACAGACAATCCTCAACACTACAGATAATGTCTTCATACGGGATTCTTCGCGGTGTAATTGCATAATTAAAACCTCTTCCTAAAACTTTTAATGTGGCGTCGTTACGTGGTACTTAACTCGTCCTTGCCCCCGCGAGGCGGGTATGCGTAGGCATTTCCCCATGTTAAAAAAAAAGGTCATACTGTGTATAGAAAAAAGCCCCATACAAACCGATACTTAAATGGTGAATCTCACCATCATCCTTCACAGTTAGCTACCGTGGGAAAATCTTTGTTTCAGAGAGCACGAGGGATCTGTGACAGCAAACACCTGGCCGCCGAGCTTCAGCACGTCAAGCAGGTTCTAAACGACAACAAGCTTCGGGTGCCGCGCCTCCATCACAGTGACCGAGTAAAGCCGGCCACAGTCGAGCGACACCCTCAGTCACCCGTGACAGAAGGAAGGCGAACTAGTTTCTCGCCAATTCTGCCTATGTGCTCTGACTTTGCCTTGGCAATGACTCTTTTAAAGGACTTAGAGGAGGAATTATACTTCTTTTTTAGAGCGCTGGTATTTACATCCCGGGACGCTGATGCGTCAGCCCAGGCTCGTTAGCGCTCCTGCTTATAACATGATGCTATTTTACAGGAGCGACCAATCCATGGCTGAGATTTGCCTCCAATGGGCACCACAGAGGAAGGAATAAAAAGTTCCATACCCTGAAGTACCACATCAGCCACAGAATCCGCAACAACGTTGGGATCCTCCGGAGACAAGCGAACCCGCCCCCATGGGTAGGATGCAAAGAAAGACCACATCCCATCCCAATCGGCTGACCTATAGTGCCAAACACGGTGACAGCCTGCAGAATGCAACCGCGATTTCAGCGTGAGTAGCACCACACTCCGGACAAGACAATAGTCCGAGGAGCCTAATGGGGCGTCTACGGAAATCTGATAGCCGTCCGGGTGAGAGGTCAGCAGAAGGTCCAACAGGGAAGGTGCATGATCCTCCACATCTGGAATCCGCGTAGGCGAAGTAACCAGTTGTGTCAGACCATATGCCAAGGCAAAATCATGAACAGATCTCCCCGCATAATCGGTTAAACGTGAACCAAGCCATTCGGCGTGATGGGCGTTAAAGTCGCCGAGGATCACGATCTCTGCGGAGGGGATCTGCTATAGCAACGAATCTGCAGCCATTTGGACGTGGTCGAAGAGTCGGTCTGTTTCGGCATTACCGCTATAGGACCTATAGAGGCACCCGTAGACGCGCGGATGGTCGTCGCTGTCTACGCGAAGCCAAAGGATGGACAGGTCCGAACCTTCAAGTCTGCCGAGGCGTCGAGAACAGATGTCCTCTCTGACGTAAACGCAAACTCCAGCCCGAGGCACAAAGGAGTGTTCCAGTTTATACCCCGGGCAGGAGAGATACGAGACATCAGCCGGAGAGGACACCTGCGTCTCGGTCAGAAAGAGCAGAGCCGGCCTTGCCGTCTCGAGATGGTAGTGGACGGCGTTTAGTTTAGAGTGAAGTCCCCTGATATTGCAGAAATTCACGGACATCGTGGCAGGGGTCGCCTTGGTCCTGTTGCTCCGTTTGCCCCGAGCAGTTGTAGTCTTGAGCGGAGTTTTGCCCCCCCCCCCTCAGAATACGCGGGGCAGCCGGAGCACCCACGCTCAGAAGTGGAGAAACATGGTGGTGGATGCTCAGCGAGGGATTCTCCAGGGGTGCTGGTACCCTCCTGGGGTAGTCTATCATTTAATTCCGCTGCCATGTTGATAATGGGGGGGAGGATTTGGGCCTCCAGCCACCTGCACTCACCAGACGAAACGCGGAAGCAGAGCTTCCACTTCACACCGGTATTCTGTGAGGTCGTGGTACCACCCCGGTTTGAGCCGGCCCATACGTACGACAGCAAAGCTGCCGCGTGGCTCTACCACTATTAAAGTATTAAGTAGTTCCGGAAAACAAACATAGCGCACGGACAAACAAACGTACTGTGGAAACTTTTACACGTATTGATTGATTAGTGAGTATTAATCCCAAACACCATTGCAGTAATTAAAGAAATATGATTAAAGCCAAGATAACTAAGGAATAATATGTCAATACAAATACATATTATTATGTATGTAATACGACTTATCTTTCAAAAATATTTATCTCTTTATTATACTCGTACAAACTTAAAAAATGCTTCGTAGCACGCATGTTAATTCGTATTACATTAGCCAGTACACGAATATCAAAACAATTTTTTTCAGATTTCATGTTTTCGGTTAGATTTTCATAAAACCCTTAAACCTTATTACTTTAATAAATTATTATCTTTTTTTATGTGTAATAATCATTAACTTAAGTTAAAATTTTGGGCTCAAAAACGATTGTCTCCTTTAGTCATATTCCATTACCATGATATATAATTTTATTATATAAAAGTTATAATAACTAAATTATTATTAATTTTAAATTTATTAGGCTCCAAAATTTTTCATTTCTGTAAAACAAGTGTTGAAGATGCCAACAATGGAGATAAAAGATCTCGACTATTAAAAAATGGTCATCAGTTTTATTCACTTACTATATGTAACACAGCACTATACTTCTATTTTAAGTTGGTATTTTGTGTAAGATGCCCTTCTCAGTCGAGCTACACTACTCGTCATGCAGCCATTATACTTTGCCGCAAGAGGAGGCAACCGAGCATGCGGCTCACCTAATGTTAAATGATTACCGCCGTCCATGAACAACTGTAACACCAGGGGAATTGCACGTGCTGTTTTTGCTAGACTCTACTACGTAAATACATCTCTATACGATAACGGTATAGAAATGAGCATGAAACTCAAGATCATAAATATTAAATTAGGAAGTGCATACGACAGTAAAGAGGACGTTTATAAAAAACGAGTATTTTAGGAGCTTTATGTCAAGAAGTAGGCACGAGAAATTACGCCACCCTCTCAACTCCAAGCGCCATTACGCAGTCATAAATTCAAATTTCGAATCAATGAATATGTTCTACATAAGTATTGTATGTTTATAATCATAAAGAATTTTGTATTAAGTTCTTCTTTAATTTCTGAGTCTGAGAATGATTTAAAGAAATATTACGTCTAAAACTTTAAGTATTTTTTAATTTATTATATTTAATAGAATAAGAGTAACAAACAAGCAGACATTCCATTTAATGGTACGTAAATATTATGGCTCAAGATACCTTCGTCTATCTTCGAATAGGAACTGGAATATATGTGCGTTGTCACCCCTGAGGGCTAATATAGAGTTTGTGTTGGTGTCTTTTTATGTTGGTATTGTGCGAGAGCGTGATACTTCTCCAGTCGAGGCGAGCCATTCGTACTGCAACTATAGTGCAGCTGCACCATGGCTCTACCACCATTACAACACCCACACCTTTGATAGTGAATTTGTTCCAAATTTATTTTAACTCCATAAATGAAGATAAGTCCGTTTAAGATTCAAGTACAAGATATAAACGTGTTTGACTGGTGAAACTTTTTGTCAGAGATAAGTGAGACTGGCGCATCCTGTCGAACTAGTGATATTTGTTGTCGATATTTAATTCATAATGTTTAGAATTAAAATTGATAATGTAGTGGCGGTGCAAGAATATGTTTATAGAATATCCACTACGCATATTCACACGTCCATTGCAGGATACAGGCCTGCCCCAAGATTGTCTCATGGCGGAAGTATAAATATATGCCATAGTTGCCACCCTTGGCAGGCAGGTTGGCAAACTTAGTTTCGTATTTTTAAGTTGTTAGTAGGAAAACATCGCTGCCTATCTCCAAGCTTAAACCTTTTATATTCCTTCTATCTCCCCATACGTCACTCAAATTCTTAGATTAAAAGGATGTCAAGGATTTCAATTTCACACCTTATAAGGATATTCACTATGTAGTGACGTCGTCATATCCACTCCCCCATATCATTGCGTGTGTGTCGTGAGAGTTGCCGGAGGGACATTGAAGCAGCAGGTGGGCAGCAGCATCTTCCTCATAACTGAACATAATAAAGAACTGCGGCTGAGACACCTCCCTATGAGTAATCAATAGGGGAGGATTGTGTTCCATTATGGACTTTTTATAGGCTGTAATGAATTAGTTAATAATGCTTACGAAAATTAATAAATAATATGCGCGAAACAAAAAATATTGACTTTTATTTTTACTTTATGATTTAAAAAATATAAAATTTCAAATTAAACAATTATTACGGCAAGAGGATGAGAAAATATCTAGTACCACGTATTTATAATGAGATTTTTTTCTGCAGACGATTGTGGTTATAAAGAAATATTTAAAAGAAAGTAGAAAGAGTGATTGCTGGAATATTCATGTGTTATTATTATGAATTTAAAAATAATGAGGTATGTAAATAACACTGCTGAGTTTAAATTTAATTTTTCTATTTTATTTTTTAAATAGTAAGATTTTAATAACAGTAGGTACACAGAAGGTAAGTGGGTGATGTATTCGCTAACATACTACCCTGCTGTTTGGCGAAAGTAGTACAAGAAACACCCGACTGTATATTTTTTTATTAAAACATTTAAAAAAAAGTTTTGCTCTGTGGGATCTCGTGGCAGCAATAATGTTCTGAATTTTTTCCGATAGCTCCTTCACAATGTAAAGTTAGAATGTAATTTCAACAGCAAAGAACGACATTGGCTTCATAACTCTGATTAATTAGAAAATTAACTACAAAAATGACCAAAAAGTTTTGGTCTTTTTTGCATATATTCCGTATTAAAATGGAGTTACGGTAGACCTTTACATTTAAAAAGGTTCCTCAATGTTCACCAACGACAGTTTCGCGGACCAAGTTAGATTAAGATTCGTAGGTAATCTCTAATAAATGTAGGGGTGTAAATGAGAGCTTGAAGATATTAAGTGAACACGAAATATCTAAAATCACTGTCACTTTGTCTTTAAATTCAATTTTTTTTGTAGGATAGGATGACAAACGATCACACAGTCCACCTGATAGTACGTAGTTGCTGCGGTCCATAGACATCTAAATCTATCCCCGATTACGAATCAAAATGCCAATGCGTTGTCATTCGTGAGGACTTAGGTTGAATGCCTCGTTTCCAGTAAAAAGGGTCTCCGGTTCTCTAAACTCACCATACGAAACACAGCAGCATTACGCTACTATTTGACGCTGATATACTGTGAGAGCATGCTTCTTCCCAGGTCGAGCCGACCCATTCATGCTACAACTATACTACTAATATAACTGCAGCATGGCTCTACCATATAAATCATATCAGCTTTTTGCTAAATAATAATCTAAGTACTTAAAATAATACTATGGATCGCTAATATTAAATATAATCCTGTTCAATAATGTTAAAATATTTGTATTTTTGTAAATACTTATTACAAAACATCGTGTACGATTTAAACAAGAAAATATTAGATTGATCATTCAAAACAATAGAACGTCTGCAGATTGTTAATTATTTTCCTGGTTTGCAAAGATCGTGTCCGGAATGTAAAAACTGTCAGTGAATTACTTAATTGATTCAACTTCGTAAAGAATAGAAAAGATGAGAAATTCCAAATGTATCTGGAAAATTTTATGGCGGTATTTGGGAATAATATCAACTTATGTTTCCCTTCTGAGTAGACAAAAGGAATATCACAATCACAATATCGTCCAAATGGTTACATTCTAGCAGGAGTGCGGGCTTTGCTGTGTACCGGCCTCAAGGATATAGAGAAGCAGAATAATTACAAGTTGTAAAGTATTTCATCCAAATCCAATACGTGGTAGAGCCACGCTGCAGCTATATTATGGTTGTAGCATGAATGGGGCAGCTCATCCAGGGAAAGACCACGCTCTCACAGAATACCAGCGTAAAATAATAGCTCAATGCTGCTGTTTTAGTATTATGATCGTAGAGAACCGTAGACACTTTTTCCTGAAAACGAGGCATTCTACACACCGCATCTGCATTTTGATTGTTAATCAAGGATACATCTGTATATGTTGGAAGTTTGGTCATGTGGAAAGAATGAATGAGGAAAGAGTGACAAAGCAAATTTATATGGCAGATGTGATTGGCCGAGTCGGGAAGGGACGCCCTAGGAAAAAGTTTATCGACCAAATTGGCGATACTTTGAAATGGGCCATGTTAGAATTACCCTTAACCGACGAGCATGTATGCGTAGATATATGGATGTAAAGGAGGCGAAAGAGGTAAGTCAGGATCGTGCCAAATGGAAGTCCGTAGTCTCTGCCTACCCCTCTGGGTGACAGGCGTGAGTATTTATGTTATGTTATGTTATGTGTATATGTCTATAGGCCACAGTAACCATTTACCATCAGGTGTACTGTGTGCTCGTTTGTCATCCGTATCCTTTAAAAAAAAATTGAAGAAAAAATTCTAGTCCTACGGGTAGCAATTTGAAGTCGGTTTTTACTTCTTGTTAAAAGTTATAATTATTTAATTTGTAATTAGTGTCTAAAGAAAAAAATTCTTCAGCCTTTCATGACAATACACAAAGTTCTAACAATCCTGAATAAAAAATTAAATAAAGAATAGAATTTTTGTGCCATGGCTTGAATGAGTTTTGTGGTAGAGACATTAGCTTATTCTTTTCTGTGAAGTATAATTTACATCAAGCAATGTACCTCCGTATTTAATAATTTAATTGGATGATAAAAATGAAAAAACTTGTAAAAACTAATGACAATTAATAAAACCTTACTCTTGTAGTAATGTGATAAAAAAATCCGCCATTTTGTCTCATTCGACTCATTTCGTCTATGTCGTAATGATCCCATGGTCGTCTCTAATGAAAAGACTTGTAAAAACTAATGACAATTAAACCTTACTTTTATAGTAATGTGACATAAAATCCGCCATTTTGTCCCATTCGAGTTCGACTCATTTCGTCTATGTCGTGATGATCACATGGTCGTGTCATTGGAAACGACCATGGGAAATGTCTGAAAAATTATATAGCCTCCGACTTTCCGACAGATTGCGGTATACAATCTCGTTTACTCCAGACGTAAAATGCTCATATCTATGATAGGCGATAGCGTCAAAGGTATATCTGGTACTTATTGTATTGATCGTATATATTATACCCGTGAAAGAGCCATGCTGGAACTTTATTAAGGTTGTAGTACGAATGGGTCGGCTCGACCGCGGAATGACCACGCTCTCACAGAATACCAACGTAGATAGCAGCTTAATGTTTCTGTGTTTAGGTACTCTGTTGTGTCGAAAACAGGAGACCCCTTTTTACCGAGAACAAAGCTTACAAACCTACTGGCCGAGAATAAACTACTTAAAGAAAATATGCTAAAGAAGAAAAAGAAAAAGGGAACGACTGATACTATTGGTTACGTGTCCAGATAACATTTTTAAAAATCGTTTTTGTGGTTTAAGAAATTAAAAAAAAAAGTATAGACTTACCTTATTGAACATAAAAAGTGGCATGTACTTTGAGTAGACATAACATATCAGTGAACTTTTGCTAAGTGTTAAATATGATTATAAAATTATTAAAAAAGTTAACTCAATATTAAAACAAAAATTGTAAAAGGCTGAACTTTTTGGATATACCATCATCATACAATCGAGTTCAAGTATTATTAATGTCCCTGTGCTTAATATTATTTTTTTGAATAAAACACTGTAAAATATTAAAGTTTCTTTTAAGATAAAATATTAACAATTAGGGTGGAGAGCAGTGAAGTGTGAAACGATCCCAAATGAGAACTCAAGAGGGTCTCGTGTCTTGCTAATCAACGTGCTCTCATACGTGAAGATGACATAAAAGAGAGTGAGAGAAATAGAATTCACCAGGCGGTGGATATAAGCTTTGAATAAAACTAAGTCTTAGAGTTACATAACGCTTAATTTTTACTCATTCTTAATACTATGAGGCATAAGGGTTAAATTCTACATTTATCACAAGTATACAATGAAAGGGTAATATTTTGTTTAGGTGTAGTCCTCTCTCTCTCTTGTTCAAGAGTCCGTTTGGGTCAGGCCTCTTTACCTACTTTTGTCGCCAAATAGTAGTGCGCATCATGTTGTGTTCCGGTTTGAAGGGCATAGAGAGCAAGTGTGATTGGCATAGGAAGCAAGCTGTTAGACATTCCATCTTAGTTTAGTAATACTTATTGAAAGGCACTCTTTTATTTCTTTTACCTCTGGTTTTTAAATTATAAATAAATATAATATATTTATTGAAAAAAAATTCTTAATACAAACGTGAAATTATACGTGGTAGAGCCATGCTGCAATTATATTAGTAGTATAGTTGTAGCACGAATGGGTCGGCTCGACCGGGGAAGGACCACGCTCTCACAGAATACCAGCGTGAAATAGTAGCTTAACGCTGCTGTGTTTCGTATGGTGAGTGTAGAGACCGGAGACCCTTTTTACTGGAAACGAGGCATTCCATCTTAATCTCACGGGTGACAACGCATCTGCATTTTGATTCGTAATCGAGAATAGATGTAGATGTCTATGGGCCGCAGCAACCACTTACCAACAGGTGAACTCTGTGCTCGTTTGTCACCCTATCCTATAAAAAAAAACTACAAATAGTACTTATCACTTAGTTTAAAAACATCTAGAGGTAATAAATTACGAGAAACTACTTATAATTAACAAAAAATGTACATATTATTTTATCCATTTATCCATCCATAACTGCATATAGTCCAATACTGTCATAGACCTCCTAACATTGCCTCATCGTTTTTTTATAAATTTTGTTTTTATTGAGAAGCTGCGGCTACCCATCACCTGTACCAGCTTCCCTGTGTCGCCTCTCACGGCACCCAGCAGACGACATGGGCTAGTGGATGTTCTTACAAGTTGCTGCTACCCATCACCTGTACCAGCTTCCCTGTGTCGCCTCTCACGGCACCCAGCAGACGACATGGGCTAGTGGATGTTCTTACAAGTTGCTGCTACCCATCACCTGTACCAGCTTCCCTGTGTCGCCTCTCACGGCACCCAGCAGACGACATGGGCTAGTGGATGTTCTTACAAGTTGCTGCTACCCATCACCTGTACCAGCTTCCCTGTGTCGCCTCTCACGGCACCCAGCAGACGACATGGGCTAGTGGATGTTCTTACAAGTTGCTGCTACCCATCACCTGTACCAGCTTCCCTGTATCGCCTCTCACGGCACACAGCAGACGACATGGGCTAGTGGATGTTCTTACAAGTTGCTGCTACCCATCACCTGTACCAGCTTCCCTGTGTCGCCTCTCACGGCACCCAGCAGACGACATGGGCTAGTGGATGTTCTTACAAGTTGCTGCTACCCATCGCCTGTACCAGCTTCCCTGTATCGCCTCTCACGGCACACAGCAGACGACATGGGCTAGTGGATGTTCTTACAAGTTGCTGCTACCCATCACCTGTACCAGCTTCCTTGTGTCGCCTCTCACGGCACCCAGCAGACGACATGGGCTAGCGGATGTTCTTACAAGTTGCTGCTACCCATCACCTGTATCAGTTTCCCTGTGTCGCCTCTCACGGCACCCAGCAGACGACATGGGCTAGTGGATGTTCTTACAAGTTGCTGCTACCCATCACCTGTACCAGCTTCCCTGTGTCGCCTCTTGGCACCCAGCAGACGACATGGGCTAGTGGATGTTCTTACAAGTTGCTGCTGCCCATCACCTGTACCAGCTTCCCTGTGTCGCCTCTCACGGCACACAGCAGACGAGATGGGCTAGTGGATGTTCTTACAAGTTGCTGCTACCCATCACCTGTACCAGCTTCCCTGTGTCGCCTCTCACGGCACCCAGCAGACGACATGGGCTAGTGGATGTTCTTACAAGTTGCTGCTACCCATCACCTGTACCAGCTTCCCTGTGTCGCCTCTCACGGCACACAGCAGACGACATGGGCTAGTGGATGTTCTTACAAGTTGCTGCTACCCATCACCTGTACCAGCTTCCCTGTGTCGCCTCTCACGGCACACAGCAGACGACATGGGCTAGTGGATGTTCTTACAAGTTGCTGCTACCCATCACCTGTGCCAGCTTCCCTGTGTCGCCTCTCACGGCACACAGCAGACGACATGGGCTAGTGGATGTTCTTACAAGTTGCTGCTACCCATCACCTGTACCAGCTTCCCTGTGTCGCCTCTCACGGCACCCAGCAGACGACATGGGCTAGTGGATGTTCTTACAAGTTGCTGCTACCCATCACCTGTACCAGCTTCCCTGTGTCGCCTCTCACGGCACCCAGCAGACGACATGGGCTAGTGGATGTTCTTACAAGTTGCTGCTACCCATCACCTGTATCAGTTTCCCTGTGTCGCCTCTCTCACGGCACCCAGCAGACGACATGGGCTAGTGGGTGTTCTGACAAGTTGCTGCTACCGATCACCTGTATCAGTTTCCTGTGTCGCCTTCACGGCACCGAACTCAGCAGACGACATGGTTAGTGGTGTCTGACAACGCGGTGAATTTATCACCTGTATCAGTTTCCCTGTGTCGCCTCTACTGCACCCAGCAGACGACATTAGTGGACGTCTCCCAGGCAAGTTGCTGCTACCCATCACCTGTACCAGCTTCCTTGTGTCGCCTCTCACGGCACCCAGCAGACGACATGGGCTAGCGGATGTCCTGACAAGTTGCTGCTACCCATCACCTGTATCAGTTTCCCTGTGTCGCCTCTCGGCACCCAGCAGACGACATGGGCTAGTGGATGTTCTTACAAGTTGCTGCTACCCATCACCTGTACCAGCTTCCTTGTGTCGCCTCTCACGGCACCCAGCAGACGACATGGGCTAGCGGATGTTCTTACAAGTTGCTGCTACCCATCACCTGTATCAGTTTCCCTGTGTCGCCTCTCACGGCACCCAGCAGACGACATGGGCTAGTGGATGTTCTTACAAGTTGCTGCTACCCATCACCTGTACCAGCTTCCCTGTGTCGCCTCTCACGGCACCCAGCAGACGACTGGGCTAGTGGATGTTCTTACAAGTTGCTGCTACCCGTCACCTGTACCAGCTTCCCTGTGTCGCCTCTCACGGCACACAGCAGACGAGATGGGCTAGTGGATGTTCTTACAAGTTGCTGCTACCCATCACCTGTACCAGCTTCCCTGTGTCGCCTCTCACGGCACCCAGCAGACGACATGGGCTAGTGGATGTTCTTACAAGTTGCTGCTACCCATCACCTGTACCAGCTTCCCTGTGTCGCCTCTACGGCACACAGCAGACGACATGGGCTAGTGGATGTTCTTACAAGTTGCTACTACCCATCACCTGTACCAGCTTCCCTGTGTCGCCTCTCACGGCACCCAGCAGACGACATGGGCTAGTGGATGTTCTTACAAGTTGCTGCTACCCATCACCTGTACCAGCTTTCCTGTGTCGCCTCTCACGGCACCCAGCAGACGACATGGGCTAGTGGATGTTCTTACAAGTTCCGCTGCTACCCATCACCTGTTACCCAGCTTCCCTGTGTCGCCCCTCACGGCACACAGCAGACGACATGGGCTAGTGGATGTTCTAAAGTTGCTGCTACCCATCACCTGTACCAGCTTCCCTGTGTCGCCTCTCACGGCACCCAGCAGACGACATGGGCTAGTGGATGTTCTTACAAGTTGCTGCTACCCATCACCTGTACCAGCTTCCCTGTGTCGCCTCTCACGGCACACAGCAGACGACATGGGCTAGTGGATGTTCTTACAAGTTGCTGCTACCCATCACCTGTACCAGCTTCCCTGTGTCGCCTCTCACGGCACCCAGCAGACGACATGGGCTAGTGGATGTTCTTACAAGTTGCTGCTACCCATCACCTGTACCAGCTTCCCTGTGTCGCCTCTCACGGCACCCAGCAGACGACATGGGCAGGTGGATGTTCTTACAAGTTGCTGCTACCCATCACCTGTATCTGTCGCACCTACTACACGATGTTCACCTGAAGTTGCTGCTACCAATCACCTATTGCCAACTTTCTTCTCTCTCCCGAGCGAGTGAGACCATATGTTTTTTGCCCAATCACTGTACCAGCTTCCTGTGTCGCCTCTTTCCCAGTTTGACAGATAAAAAACTTCAGTGAATAATGTTCTTACAAGTTGCTGCTACCCATCACAACTTCCTATGTCACTCTCACGGCATAAAACAACAGTTGCTGCTACCCATCACCTGTACCAGCTTCCCTGTGTCGCCTCTCACGGCACCCAGCAGACGACATGGGCTAGTGGATGTTCTTGCAGTTGCTGCTACCATCACCTGTATCAGTTTCCCTGTTCGCCTCTCACGGCACCCAGCAGACGACATGGGCTAGTGGGTGTTCTTACAAGTTGCTGCTACCCATCACCTGTATCAGTTTCCCTGTGTCGCCTCTCACGGCACCCAGCAGACGACATGGGCTAGTGGATGTTCTTACAAGTTGCTGCTACCCATCACCTGTACCAGCTTCCTTGTGTCGCCTCTCACGGCACCCAGCAGACGACATGGGCTAGCGGATGTTCTTACAAGTTGCTGCTACCCATCACCTGTATCAGTTTCCCTGTGTCGCCTCTCACGGCACCCAGCAGACGACATGGGCTAGTGGATGTTCTTACAAGTTGCTGCTACCCATCACCTGTACCAGCTTCCCTGTGTCGCCTCTCACGGCACCCAGCAGACGACATGGGCTAGTGGATGTTCTTACAAGTTGCTGCTACCCATCACCTGTACCAGCTTCCCTGTGTCGCCTCTCACGGCACACAGCAGACGAGATGGGCTAGTGGATGTTCTTACAAGTTGCTGCTACCCATCACCTGTACCAGCTTCCCTGTGTCGCCTCTCACGGCACCCAGCAGACGACATGGGCTAGTGGATGTTCTTACAAGTTGCTGCTACCCATCACCTGTACCAGCTTCCCTGTGTCGCCTCTCACGGCACACAGCAGACGACATGGGCTAGTGGATGTTCTTACAAGTTGCTGCTACCCATCACCTGTACCAGCTTCCCTGTGTCGCCTCTCACGGCACACAGCAGACGACGTGGGCTAGTGGATGTTCTTACAAGTTGCTGCTACCCATCACCTGTACCAGCTTCCCTGTGTCGCCTCTCACGGCACACAGCAGACGACATGGGCTAGTGGATGTTCTTACAAGTTGCTGCTACCCATCACCTGTACCAGCTTCCCTGTGTCGCCTCTCACGGCACCCAGCAGACGACATGGGCTAGTGGATGTTCTTACAAGTTGCTGCTACCCATCACCTGTACCAGCTTCCCTGTGTCGCCTCTCACGGCACCCAGCAGACGACATGGGCTAGTGGATGTTCTTACAAGTTGCTGCTACCCATCACCTGTATCAGTTTCCCTGTGTCGCCTCTCACGGCACCCAGCAGACGACATGGGCTAGTGGGTGTTCTTACAAGTTGCTGCTACCGATCACCTGTATCAGTTTCCCTGTGTCGCCTCTCACGGCACCCAGCAGACGACATGGGCTAGTGGATGTTCTTACAAGTTGCTGCTACCCATCACCTGTACCAGCTTCCTTGTGTCGCCTCTCACGGCACCCAGCAGACGACATGGGCTAGCGGATGTTCTTACAAGTTGCTGCTACCCATCACCTGTATCAGTTTCCCTGTGTCGCCTCTCACGGCACCCAGCAGACGACATGGGCTAGTGGATGTTCTTACAAGTTGCTGCTACCCATCACCTGTACCAGCTTCCCTGTGTCGCCTCTCACGGCACCCAGCAGACGACATGGGCTAGTGGATGTTCTTACAAGTTGCTGCTACCCATCACCTGTACCAGCTTCCCTGTGTCGCCTCTCACGGCACACAGCAGACGAGATGGGCTAATGGATGTTCTTACAAGTTGCTGCTACCCATCACCTGTACCAGCTTCCCTGTGTCGCCTCTCACGGCACACAGCAGACGACATGGGCTAGTGGATGTTCTTACAAGTTGCTACTACCCATCACCTGTACCAGCTTCCCTGTGTCGCCTCTCACGGCACCCAGCAGACGACATGGGCTAGTGGATGTCCTTACAAGTTGCTGCTACCCATCACCTGTACCAGCTTTCCTGTGTCGCCTCTCACGGCACCCAGCAGACGACATGGGCTAGTGGATGTTCTTACAAGTTTCTGCTACCCATCACCTGTACCAGCTTCCCTGTGTCGCCCCTCACGGCACACAGCAGACGACATGGGCTAGTGGATGTTCTTAAAAGTTGCTGCTACCCATCACCTGTACCAGCTTCCCTGTGTCGCCTCTCACGGCACCCAGCAGACGACATGGGCTAGTGGATGTTCTTACAAGTTGCTGCTACCCATCTCCTGTACCAGCTTCCCTGTGTCGCCTCTCACGGCACCCAGCAGACGACGTGGGCTAGTGGATGTTCTTACAAGTTGCTGCTACCCATCACCTGTACCAGCTTCCCTGTGTCGCCTCTCACGGCACCCAGCAGACGACATGGGCTAGTGGATGTTCTTACAAGTTTCTGCTACCCATCACCTGTACCAGCTTCCCTGTGTCACCCCTCACGGCACATAGCAGACGACATGGGCTAGTGGATGTTCTTACAAGTTGCTGCTACCCATCATCTGTACCAGCTTCCCTGTGTCGCCTCTCACGGCACCCAGCAGACGACATGGACTAGTGGATGTTCTTACAAGTTGCTGCTACCCATCACCTGTACCAGCTTCCCTGTGTCGCCTCTCACGGCACCCAGCAGACGACATGGGCTAGCGGATGTTCTTACAAGTTGCTGCTACCCATCACCTGTATCAGTTTCCCTGTGTCGCCTCTCACGGCACCCAGCAGACGACATGGGCTAGTGGATGTTCTTACAAGTTGCTGCTACCCATCACCTGTACCAGCTTCCCTGTGTCGCCTCTCACGGCACCCAGCAGACGACATGGGCTAGTGGATGTTCTTACAAGTTGCTGCTACCCATCACCTGTACCAGCTTCCCTGTGTCGCCTCTCACGGCACACAGCAGACGAGATGGGCTAATGGATGTTCTTACAAGTTGCTGCTACCCATCACCTGTACCAGCTTCCCTGTGTCGCCTCTCACGGCACCCAGCAGACGACATGGGCTAGTGGATGTTCTTACAAGTTGCTGCTACCCATCACCTGTACCAGCTTCCCTGTGTCGCCTCTCACGGCACACAGCAGACGACATGGGCTAGTGGATGTTCTTACAAGTTGCTACTACCCATCACCTGTACCAGCTTCCCTGTGTCGCCTCTCACGGCACCCAGCAGACGACATGGGCTAGTGGATGTTCTTACAAGTTGCTGCTACCCATCACCTGTACCAGCTTTCCTGTGTCGCCTCTCACGGCACCCAGCAGACGACATGGGCTAGTGGATGTTCTTACAAGTTTCTGCTACCCATCACCTGTACCAGCTTCCCTGTGTCGCCCCTCACGGCACACAGCAGACGACATGGGCTAGTGGATGTTCTTAAAAGTTGCTGCTACCCATCACCTGTACCAGCTTCCCGTGTGTCGCCTCTCACGGCACCCAGCAGACGACATGGGCTAGTGGATGTTCTTACAAGTTGCTGCTACCCATCTCCTGTACCAGCTTCCCTGTGTCGCCTCTCACGGCACCCAGCAGACGACGTGGGCTAGTGGATGTTCTTACAAGTTGCTGCTACCCATCACCTGTACCAGCTTCCCTGTGTCGCCTCTCACGGCACCCAGCAGACGACATGGGCTAGTGGATGTTCTTTCAAGTTTCTGCTACCCATCACCTGTACCAGCTTCCCTGTGTCACCCCTCACGGCACATAGCAGACGACATGGGCTAGTGGATGTTCTTACAAGTTGCTGCTACCCATCATCTGTACCAGCTTCCCTGTGTCGCCTCTCACGGCACCCAGTAGACGACATGGACTAGTGGATGTTCTTACAAGTTGCTGCTACCCATCACCTGTACCAGCTTCCCTGTGTCGCCTCTCACGGCACCCAGCAAACGACATGGACTAGTGGATGTTCTTACAAGTTGCTGCTACCCATCACCTGTACCAGCTTCCCTGTGTCGCCTCTCACGGCACCCAGCAGACGACATGGGCTAGTGGATGTTCTTACAAGTTGCTGCTACCCATCACCTGTACCAGTTTCCCTGTGTCGCCTCTCACGGCACCCAGCAGACGACATGGGCTAGTGGATGTTCTTACAAGTTGCTGGTACCCATCACCTGTACCAGCTTCCCTGTGTCGCCTCTTCATCATGTCTGTACGAAAGCTTGCAAAATCTTTTTTATAGTCTATTTCATCAATGCGTTCCTTTCTTTTTCTCAGAGACACATTGGAATGGAAATCATTGTCACTATGAGTGGGTAAATTAGGCACCGACCCGCTGGCGCTTCCGCTCCCGCTTATCAATATTCCACTAGGCGGTGTTCTCTGTAGATTCATTGCGTGATGCGTCGCGTCGTCGTATGCAAAGTCTTCGTACGAGTGCGAATGCAATGGAAAAGGCAGCTGTTTTCGTTACTCACGGTACCTACTGAGCGGGGCTGCGTATGTGCCACTGTGTACTTTTGTTATTATGCACTTTTTAAGTAATCAGACTTTATAAATATGGGCGTAAGGGTCACTTTTAACTGTCAAACTAATGTTAAAATTTTAATATTTTATGCTATTTCACAAACACGTCTGCTTTCCGTAAGCACTAAAGGCAAACTTCTACATTTTTAAAAATGTTGTCTGGACACGTAACCGATAGTATCAGTCGTTCCCTTTTTCTTTTTCTTCTTTAGCATATTTTCTTTAAGTAGTTTATTCTCGGCCAGTAGGTTCGTAAGGTTTGTTCTCGGTAAAAAGGGGTCTCCTGTTTTCGACACCACAGAGTACCTAAACACAGAAACATTAAGCTGCTATCTACGCTGGTATTCTCTGAGAGCGTGGTCATTCCGCGGTCGAGCCGACCCATTCGTACTACAACCTTAATAAAGTTCCAGCATGGTTATTTCACGAGTATAATATATACGATCAATACAATAAGTACCAGATATACCTTTGACGCTGTCGCCTATCATCGATATGAGCATTTTACGTCTGGAGTAGAGTAAACGAGATTTTATACCGCAATCTGTCGGAAAATCGGAGGCTATATAATTTTTCAGACATTTCCCATGGTCGTCTCCAAAGACACGACCATGTGATCATCACGACATAGACGAAATGAATCGAACTCGAATGGGACAAAATGGCGGATTTTTTGTCACATTACTATAAAAGTAAGGTTTAATTGTCATTAGTTTTTGCAAGTTTTTTCATTTTTATCATCCAATTAAATTATTAAATACGGAGGTACATTGCTTGATGTAAATTATATTTCACAGAAAAGAATAAGCTAATGTCTCTACCGCAAAGCTCATTCAAGCCATGGCACAAAAATTCTATTCTTTATTTAATTTTTTATTCAGGATTGTTAGAACTTTGTGTATTGTCATAAAAGGCTGAAGAATTTTTTTCTTTAGACTCTAATTACAAATTAAATAATTATAACTTTTAACAAGAAGTAAAAACCGACTTCAAATTGCTACCCGTAGGACTATAATTTTTTTCTTCAATTTTTTTTAAAGGATACGGATGAAAAACGAGCACACAGTACACCTGATGGTAAATGGTTACTGTAGCCTATAGACATATACACATAACATAACATAACATAAACACTCACGGCTGTCACCCAGAGGAGTAGGCAGAGACTACGGACTTCCATTTGGCACGATCCTGACTTACCTCTTTCGCCTCCTTTACATCCATATATCTACGCATACATGCTCGTCGGTTAAGGGTACTTCTAACGTGGCCCATTTTCAAAATATCGGCAATTTGGTCGATAAACTTTTTCCTACGGCGTCCCTTCCCGACTCGGCCAATCACATCTGCCACATAAATTTGCTTTGTCACTCTTTCCTCATTCATTCTTTCCACATGACCAAACTTCCAACATATACACATGTATCCTTGATTAACAATCAAAATGCAGATGCGGTGTGTAGAATGCCTCGTTTTCAGGAAAAAGTGTCTACGGTTCTCTACGATCATAATACTAAAACAGCAGCATTAAGATGCTATTTTACGCTGGTATTCTGTGAGAGCGTGGTCTTTCCCTGGATGAGCTGACACATTAGTGCTACAACCATAATATAGCTGCAGCGTGGCTCTACCACGTATTGGATTTGAATGAAATACTTTACAACTTGTAATTATTCTGCTTCTCTATATCCTTGAGGCTGGTACACAGCAAAGCCCGCACTCCTGCTAGAATGTAACCATTTGGACGATATTGTGATTGTGATATTCCTTTGTCTACTCAGAAGGGAAAAATAAGTTGATATTATTCCCAAATACCGCCACAAAATTCTCCAGATACATTTGGAATTTCTCATCTTTTCTATTCTTTACGAAGTTGAATCAATTAATTCACTGACACTTTTACATTCCGGACACGATCTTTGCAAACCAGGAAAATAATTAACAATCTGCAGACGTTCTATTGTTTTGAATGATCAATCTAATATTTTCTTGTTTAAATCGTACACGATGTTTTTTAATATGTATTTACAAAAATACAAATATTTTAACATTATTGAACAGGATTATATTTAATATTAGCGATCCATAGTATTGTTACGCGCTCCTGTCAACGATACACTAGCGCCATCTAGTGTCAGGAACGAGAGCGAGGGGAGCATTGAGAAAATGACATCACAAATTACTCAACCGACAGCGCCTAGTCGAAACTCGAACGCTCGGTACCTTGCGCGTTTTTACTTGAACATTCTGGATATTTCTTTGCTAATTTAAATATATAGGCGCTGCAAGATGCGATCGTAGTAGTATTGAATTGGCGATACGAGCGTAGCTTCGGAGCGAAATTAAGTGAATTAGTGTGTTTAATTATTAGTGTTTTAAGATTTAATTTGTTTAAAGTAAATTAAAGTCGTCTCCTCAAGCTCGTAACAATTGGTGTCAGAAGTGGGATAAAATCATGCCGATTTTACCTAAGGAGGAAACGGAGGGTGTCCGTACCCGAAGTCAACGCCAGCAGGAGACGGACCAACGAAGATTTGGTGGTGCAACGCCGCAGACGTCGGAGGGCCAGCCACCGGCTGAAGGCCCGTCGGTAGCTCCTACATCTGCAGCACCTGACTTAGGTGCTCTGATGGTGATGCTGCAGGAGCAGGCTCGCCGACAGGAGGAACAGGCTCGCCGACAGGAGGAACAGGCCCGCCGACAGGAGGAACAGGTCCGTCAGTTGAAAGAGCAGCTGCAGAGCGGACAAGAGGAACAGGTCCGCCGACAGGAGGAACAGGCTCGTCGGTCGGAAGAGCAGATGCTCCTCATGAAGGACCTTCACGCTACCTTTGGGAAAGAGATAAGGGACGTGAAGGATAGGGTTGCTCAACACGACAACCGCCTGTCGGAAGCTGAAACCCGAATCGAAGAACATGAAACCCGAATCAACCATGTGAACAATCGGGTTGACAACGTGATGGCTGACGTGAAGAAAACGCTAAACGACCTCAAACTTGGGGATGGAACTACAGCTCCCGTAGTAGCTGCAGCACCTTCGCTACGTGGATTCAAAGTGCCGCCGTTCGACGGGACCTCTTCCTGGTCGGCTTACAAAATCCAGTTCGAGGCCGTCATGGAGGCGAACGGCTGGAATAAAAGCCAAGCCATGACGTCACTCACCCTAGGCCTGCGCGACCAAGCCTTAACTCTGTTGGAAGCTCTCGGTAAGAAAGTGACCTATGAGCAGCTTCTTGAGGCCTTGGAAGCGAGATATGGCGACGCTCATCTGGAACACGTCTTTCGCGCGCAGCTTAAAGTTCGCGTGCAGCGCAGCAACGAGAACCTGCAGCAGTGGGCCCTTGAGGTGGAGAAGATGGTTCGAAAAGCATACCAGTCTGTACCTGAGCTCATTGAAGGGAACCTGGTTCAGACATACATCGACGGCATCCGCGACCTTGAAGTCAGAGCTGCTGTGAGACTCGGGCACCACGACACGCTTAAGAACGCCTTGGCCCATGCACTGGAGGTGGAAGCCGTGCGGCAGGATCATCGTTCCCATCGCATCAGGGAGGTTGCAGCAGCTACAGTCCGTGACCGCAGCAAAGGATACAGCCCTAGGTGCTATGGCTGTGGGGAAAAGGGCCATCTTCGATCCAGCTGCCCTAAACTAACCGTGGAAAGGAGAGTTGATCGATCTCGAGAGGGTAGTACAGCTAACGGCACTGCCTGGCGGCGACAGGATCATCGTTCACCTCACGCTAGGGAGGTTACAGCAGTTACGGTTCGCGACCACAGTAAAAGATACAGCCCTAGGTGCCATGCCTGTGGGGAAAGGGGCCATCTTCGGTCCAGCTGCCCTAAGCACACCCTAGGAAGGGAAGGTGAACGGTCTCAGAAAGGAAGTGCGGCTAACAGCACCGCCCAGCAGCAGCAGGAATACGACTTTACTATCAGACACTGCAGCGGGAAATCTCACGGCAACGCAGATGCATTGACAAGAAGACCTTGTCCTGAAGATTGCTACCATTGTAGTAGGCAAGAGAGTAAGGAAGTGGTATCCGTGAGGATGCTCAGGACAGACCACCTCAGCAACGGGTGGAAGGACAGCCTACGACATGCACAGCAGGAAGATCCGGACATCAAGCCGATTCTGGGATGGATGAAGGCCCGTGCTACCAAGCCTAAGTGGAGGGACGTCTCAGCGATGAGTTCAACCACGAAAAGCTATTGGGCCCAATGGGACAGCTTGCTGATACAGGATGGACTCCTGTGCCGTAAATGGGACAATGGTCGAAGAGACAGCTGTCGTTTGCAAATGGTTGTCCCTAAAGCTAAAGTGCCGAATGTTCTACAGTTGTGCCATAATGGTCGTTCAAGAGTCCATCTGGGAGTTAAACGAACTCTACTGAAGGTCCGAGAACAGTTTTACTGGGTCCTTTATCGTGACGATGTCGAGGATTGGTGTCGTACATGTACAAGTTGTGCGGCCGAGCGGGGACCTCGGACACGTAGTAGAGGAGCACCGAAATTGTACAATGTTGGTGCACCACGGGATAGGACAGCCCTTGACATTGCGGAGCCGTTACAGAAAGGCGCAAGAGGGACTCCTAAGATCGTCCATGTGAATCGCTTGGCGCGTTATTATGGGGCCGATAATGCTCGGGACGAGCATGTCTTAGGAGGGGGCAGTGTTACGCGCTCCAGTCAACGATACACTAGCGCCCTCTAGTGTCAGGAACGAGAGCGAGGAGAGCATTGAGAAAATGACATCACAAATTACTCAACCGACAGCGCCTAGTCGAAACTCGAACGCTCGGTACCTTGCGCGTGTTTACTTGAACATTCTGGATATTTCTTTGCTAATTTAAATATATAGGCGCTGCAAGATGCGATCGTAGTAGTATTGAATTGGCGATACGAGCGAAGCTTCGGAGCGAAATTAAGTGAATTAGTGTGTTTAATTATTAGTGATTTAAGATTTAATTTGTTTAAAGTAAATTAAAGTGTTAATTTAGGTAATTTTATCGGCAATTTTTATTGTCACGAACCTCAAACTCGTAACAGTATTATTTTAAGTACTTAGATTATTATTTAGCAAAAAGCTGATATGATTTATATGGTAGAGCCATGCTGCAGTTATATTAGTAGTATAGTTGTAGTATGAATGGGTCGGCTCGACCGGGGAAGGAGCATGCTCTCACAGAATATCAGCGTCAAATAGTAGCGTAATGCTGCTGTGTTTCGTATAATAGTTTAGAGAACCAGAGACCCTTTTTACTGGAAACGAGGCATTCAACCTAAGTCCTCACGAATGACAACGCATCGGCATTTTGATTCGTAATCGAGGATAGATGTAGATGTCTATGGGCCGCAGCAACTACATACCATCAGGTGGACTGTGTGATCGTTTGTCATCCTATCCTACAAAAAAAATTGAATTTAAAGACAAGGTGACAGTGATTTTAGGTATTTCGTGTTCACTTAATATCTTCAAGCTCTTGTTTACACCCCTACATTTATTAGAGATTACCTACGAATCTTAATCTAACTTGGTCCGCGAAACTGTCGTTGGTGAACATTGAGGAACACTTTTAAATGTAAAGGTCTACCGTAACTCCATTTTAATACGGAATATATGCAAAAAAGACCAAAACTTTTTGGTCATTTTGTAGTTAATTTTCTAATTAATCAGAGTTATGAAGCCAATGTCGTTCTTTGCTGTTGAAATTACATTCTAACTTTACATTATGAAGGAGCTATCGGAAAAAATTCAGAACATTATTGCTGCCACGAGATCCCACAGAGCAAAACTTTTTTTTAAATGTTTTAATAAAAAAAATATACAGTCGGGTGTTTCTTGTACTACTTTCGCCAAACAGCAGGGTAGTATGTTAGCGAATACATCATCCACTTACAAAAAAAGAAAAAGAAAAATTAAATTTAAACTCAGCAGTGTTATTTACATACCTCATTATTTTTAAATTCATAATAATAACACATGAATATTAACTAAAACCACACGTATAATTATCCAGCAATCACTCTTTCTACTTTCTTTTAAATATTTCTTTATAACCACAATCGTCTGCAGAAAAAATCTCATTATAAATACGTGGTACTAGATATTTTCTCATCCTCTTGCCGTAATAATTGTTTAATTTGAAATTTTATATTTTTTAAATCATAAAGTAAAAATAAAAGTCAATATTTTTTGTTTCGCGCATATTATTTATTAATTTTCGTAATCATTATTTACTAAATTATTACAGCCTATAAAAAGTCCATTATTGAACACAAGCCTCCCCTATTGATCACTCATAGGGAGGTGTCTCGGCCGCAGTTCTTTATTATGTTCAGTTGTAAGGAAGGTGCAGCTGCCCACCTGCTGCTTCAATGTCCCTCCGGCAACTCTCACGAGTCACACGGAATAATATGGGGGAGTGGATATGACGACGTCACTACAAAGTGAATATCCTTATAAGGTGTGAAATTGAAATCCTTGACATTTAATCATTATTTCATTTAATCTAAGAATTTGGGTGACATAAGAGGACATAGAAGGAATATAAAAGGTTTAAGCTTGGAGATAGGCAGCGATGTTTTCCTACTAACAACTTAAAAATACGAAACTAAGTTTGCCAACCTGCCTGCCAAGGGTGGCAACTATGGCATATATTTATACATCCGCCATGAGACAATCTTGGGGCAGGCCTGTATCCTGCAATGGACGTGTGAATATGCGTAGTGGATATTCTATAAACATATTCTTACACCGCCACTACATTATCAATTTTAATTCTACAGGATGCGCCAGTCTCACTTATCTCTGACAAAAAGTTTCACCAGTCAAACACGTTTATATCTTGTACTTGAATCTTAAACGGACTTATCTACATTTACGTATTTAAAATAAATTTGGTTCAAATTCGCTATCAAATGTGTGGCTGTTGTAAACGTGGTAGAGTCACGCTGCAGCTGCACTATAGTTGCAGTACGAATGTGTCGCCTCGACCGGATAAGTACCACGCTCTCGCACAATACCTACATAAAAAGTCCTAGATAACTGAAGATACTTTTTACTGGTAACGAGGTACTCTATATTAGCCGATGCCGGGGTGACGATGCACCTATATTCTAATTCTTAATCGAAGTTAATATAGATGAAGGTATCTTGAGCCATAATATTTACTTTCCATTAAATGGAATGTCTGCCGTTTGATGAAAATGAACCAGACAAACGTTAAACTAAGAAACAGAAGGGGGGAATCGAGGCTTCTCTCGATCCGGCCTCCTATAACGCCTACGTTGGGTTCGGGAATAACGTATGTGATCTCCGCAACGGAGTAACACACAAGGGCGATAACCTCTTCCTTTTCAGAAAATAGGTTCAGGCGGGGATTACGGGTCTTCCGAAGTTGTCCCTGTCCCAACGCCTTAATTCTTCGATGTGGACTGTATTATTTTGAGGGATTGAGGGAATTACTTTTTTTCACGGAACGGTTTGAAGATTATTGTTTTTATTCCCAAGGAAAGAATTCCTTGGGAATAAAACAGCAATTATCTTCAAACCGTTCCGTGAGAGAGATTACTTTTCCCTATCACTTCCCTACACTTTTTCTTTCTTCTTCTTATTGACTGCTGGTCTTACACTTTTCCCGAAGTTTCTCCGAACTTCCCCGAACTTTTCGAAGGATGATGAACGATTGTGCAAGAAAACCCGTTTACTGAGCTACCCCAAAGCTATACGCGAAAGTGAGCCGTGCCATTCGCGCGCTTGCGCAACTCAATTACATGAATTTGTTCTATCGCTCTCTCACGGTTTACTTAATAACTTTATTTGCATAAGTCATACATTATCACAATTTACTTGTATAGATAGCGCAAAAAAATATCTATACTACGATATACATGACATTTTCATATCACAAAAAACCTTTTATTTATTTAACAAAATATGCCTATTTTACTCATACGTTCGAAGTTGGAATTTCTTAAATATTTAACATAGAAAGTTAAAACAATGTTTTCCACTTGAAATTATACATATCTTAACTAATACAATAGTTTAATTTACATTTTTCCTTTTCATTTCACTATTAAAACACTTTTAAATTTCTTATACAAAACTATCATTATTTCACTTATTCACAGGAATTTTCACATAAAAATAACACAGATTACTTTTTTTCTGAAATGTTTCACAAGTCATTTTTACATAAATTGCTGAAATTAAAAATATTTAAATTTTTACATATTTGGCCTCCTAAGTACGTGGCTAGCGTGCGTCCGTGAACTCACACTATTTGAACAACTAACTTTGCACGGCTATCGACTATCAGAAAAAATGGAAAGTTTAGTATACACTAATATCAACAATACTAAGGTGAATCAATGCTTTTACACAATTCTCAGACTGTTGAAAACTATTTCTAATCAGATTTTGTTTTTGAATGTTTTCATAAATCAATCATAGCAAATAGGCATTTGTTTTCATACAAAACATATCAAACCCATATAAGACAACACATATGCTATTAATTTCCATTAATTCTATTTACTCACAAAGTGATCATCTCGACCGGGGAATAAATCCGGTCTCTGACTTTATTTTAATATTCCTTTAAATTTACGCCATTGGAAAGATGATTTCAACCGGGGAACAAATCCGGTAACATAATTTATATTTTAAAAATTTCCTATATGAATTTATTAAGAGGTATTACTAAGAAAACGATAAACTATTCCGGCCTGGGAGTCGAACCCAAGACCTTCATATTGTGACGGCCCAATATTATTATTAATAATTAAATTCAATGTAAAGGGGCGTCAAAAATAGTCTTAAGAGATATATATTAAGCAATTAAGTTAAATTAATAAACATAAAGTTAATATATTTCAGACATTATCCCAATAACATAGTAAATTAAAGGCAAAATTATTGTTTTTCGTAATAAATAAATTTATTTAAAAACTTGAAAAAAATATTTAAAATGAGATAAATAATAGAAATACAAGTCAAAAAATATTATAAAATTAAGTTGAATAACGTTTATAAGATAATTAGAAAATTTGTTAAAAATTGTTTAAGTCATGGGAGGTGTTCGTGTATAAAAGAAAATTTACCTAAGTTGTGGAAGGAGTTCACGTATAGAAGAAATTTCCTAAGTTGTGGAAGGAGTTCGCGTATAAAAGAAAATTTTCCTAAGTTGTTGAATTCTCTATGATTAATATGCATTACAATAGTAGGGTCGTGGGTTCGAATCCTATATATGAATGACTTATGAAAGTAAGGTCTATGATACAAAAGCAATACTATAGAAGGTCTCTATGACTAATTTGCATTACAATAGTAGGGTCGTGGGTTCGAATCCTATATATGCGTGACTTATGAAAGTAAGGTCTATGATACAAAAGCAATATTATAGGAGGTCTCCTTGATGCATAAGCATTGTGTGGGGTGGTCGGGTGACCGACTGCTCCTAGTACTGTTGCAAAATGACTAGTCCTTATTAGGGACTTGAAAAGGAATATTATGGTGGCGTGTGTGCTGCTTCACGAGCAATTGGTCCGAGGTAAACTTGGACTCGCTAACCGATGTGTCCTAGACATATCATCTTAGTGCCGGTGGTAAGCGGGTTTGTTGTAGCAATACGGCTTTCCCGTGGACATCGCACACCCATACCGTTTGTGGGCGGCGTCGTAACGCATAGCGATGTGTCGTCTATATTTCGGATTGGGATGATGAGTGTGTTTGGTAGCAATTTTAAGTGTAACAGGCATACTCAACTTCATGTCTTAGTGCATTAGCGCTATGATACGTGGAGTTTTGTCCATTGGCGTCTTAGTAGCGTGCTACTATGATACGTTGGTGATATTTTTTATATAACAACAATACAAACTTTGTTACCAAAGTCGATAGGGATCATGTTGGGTGTGTTGTGAGGGGGCGCCACCCGTATGATAGTTGCATTGATGCTTACTGCTACTTGCGGTATTGCGTCTTGTGATGGATCTGCGGGTGTGCTGCGCCTGGTTCGACGCTTTCTTGTGGTTCTGGTCGATGGAGGTATACAATTAACATCTTAGTGCCGGTGGTAAGCGGGTTTGTTGTAGCAATACGGCTTTCCTGTGGACATCGCACACCCATACCGTTTGTGGGCGACGTCGTTGCGCATAGCGATGTGTCGTCTATCTTTCGGATTGGGATGATGAGTGTGTTTGGTAGCACTTTTAAGTGTAACAGGCATACTCAACTTCATGTCTTAGTGCATTAGCGCTATGATACGTGGAGTTTTGTTCATTGGCGTCTTAGTAGCGTGCTACTATGATACGTTGGTGATATTTTTTATATAACAACAATACCAACTTTGTTACCAAAGTCTATAGGGATCATGTTGGGTGTGTTGTGAGGGGGCGCCATCCGTATGATAGTTGCATTGATGCTTACTGCTACTTGCGGTATTGCGTCTTGTGATGGATCTGCGGGTGTGCTGCGCCTGGTTCGACGCTCTCTTGTGGTTCTGGTCGATGGAGGTATGCGGGTGGTGATGTCTGCTGGGATGTATGGGGGACCTTGGAATGGTGTAAGCCCGACGATAGTCGTATTGATGCTTGTTGCGTTCTGCAGCATTGCGTCTCTGCGATGGTTGTTTGGTGGGACGCTATTCTCAATGGCGCTCTCTGCGTCTTGGTTTGACTCACACCTAAGTAGCTTTGCCCAAGTCGGGTCCCTTCATTGCGGGGCTGCAGACTGTCTGCCCTCCACGATGTTTTATATAACAACATAATATTATATCTCTGTAACTTTCCCACCTTTGAATGATTGAAGGCAACTTGTTGGTGGGTGTGACAAACATGATCGAAAATGCATTTACTCAACGTCAGTGACACAAACCCTTTCTGATGGCGAATTATTACTCTTATCTTATAACTGCCTTTTGGCTATATCTGCCGTTGTATTGGTTGGTGGAGCATATGTGTCGACCTCATGCGGGTGGTAGCTGACGGGAGGATCTGAGGAGACTCTCAAGGCTGCGGCCGAAAGCCGCACAACGTGGGACCCCATTCCCTTGAGGTGAGCGGTAGACTCATGACACGCTCTGCGGCTAGTAGCCGTGCTGATCATGCAATTGGTGGTGATGCCATACACTTACATCATGTCTGCAGGAGCGGCGGTCTGGCAGGTGGTGGCGCTCACGGAGGGTTTACGGCCAGTGTGCCTATTTGCCTAAACCGTGTGACGTACATTCACTGTGGCTGGATTCGTTCGTATTCTGTTTGGCGTTTACACGCATTGACATGCGCGACTTCGGTCGATGTTGTGCTTACGCACTAACAAGGGGCCAAGCCTTTTTTACTGGTTCGCCAGTTATTTTGCTGTGGACTACGGTCCAGTTCCCGAATTAGCGTTCCCTTCGGGGAGAGTGCATCAAAATGGTTGGCGCTCACCGTGCACGGCGTGTATGGGGCCGTGTACCTCCCCTACATTTTTTTTTAAATAAATATAGGAGGGGAATCTTTTCCAAGTGGGAAGGGATAAATAATAATAAATTAATAATGTCAACCTGGTACAAGTGGATTAAAGACGTTTTACGTTCTTAACCTTTCTCGAGCCCTGTCTTCGTGAACGGGGTTCACTTAGCTTATAAGGCACTACCAACAGCTTTCAATTGCTCTAGTGAATATTCATTCTTCCAAAGGACACCTAAAAGAACTAAGTTACTAAACAAACACAACGTAAAATAGGGTCCTAACTAAGACGATCACGCCAAAATATTACAAACGGCCTATTATTAAACCTTTAGAAAGATCATTAAACATAATTTATTAATCCTGGTCACATATATATAATTTTTAATCGATAAAGGGGTAATATAATACATTTAGTATTTTATATATTTATTATTATGAGAGGGGGGAGATCGTTACAATATCATTAATTCGATATTTCTTTAAGATTCAACTAAGCATTTTCTTATAGGAATATTGTTGCTTGATAATTTGCTTTTTAGAAGCTATTCGTAATCGGTTAACTTAATAAATTGAAATATTCTTATAGGCGCGTCGCCAACAATCTCCCCCCCCCGTGCATCAGCACCATCATTTGGGAGGCGTCGCGGGTACCAGGACTATTATTATGGATGTAGGTCTCCTCAAGATACCTGTGCTAGTAATGACGTCAACCACTCTAGTGTGACCGTCTGGTCCCGGTAGCGTCCTACTAATCTTGCCTTTCGGCCACGTATTTCGTGGCAATGAATGATCTATTATCAAGACGATATCACCTTCTTTAGGTTCCACGAAATTTCCGTTATTACCTGTTCGAGGTATTAAAGTAGGCATGTATTCTTTTAGCCATCTTGTCCAAAAATGGTTGGCTAATCTTTGTGCAGATTTCCAATTGAGTTGACCCGTCAGATGTTGCTCTAAAAATAATCCAGGTGGTCGATCATCACTTGAGCGTCCCAGAAGAAAATGATTGGGTGTCAAACCCTCTTCAGGACTATCCATACTGAATGTTACCAGAGGTCTGGAATTTACAGTATGCTCTGCTTCCAAAAGCAACGTATGCAGAACCTCCTCTCGCGGGCTCCTTTCTTTGAGCGTAGCGGTCAACGCAATTTTAGTTGATCTTACTAACCTTTCCCAGGCGCCACCCATGGTACTCCCGAAGGCATGAATTTCCATTTAATATATTTTTTAAATGACTCATTTTTCATGCTATATTCTTCGCATGCTTTCAATAATTCTTTATTCGCAGCTTTGAAATTAGTCCAGTTATCGCTGTATATAACGGCTGGTTTTCCTCTTCTGGCGATAAATCGCCTCAACGCCATTATCATTGACGCTGGTGTCAATGAGGCTGCTAATTCCAGATGTACTGCTCTGGTGGTCAGACACGTAAATAAAACACCCCAACGTTTTTCGTGTCGCCTTCCTATTGTCACACTCATAGGTCCGAAATAATCCACGGCTGAACATGTAAAAGGTGGTTCATTGTGAGCTATTCTCTCCAGAGGAATATTCCCTTGTGGCACGTTCTGCGGTTTTGACCTGTATGTCCTGCACCACTGACAATGATGTGACACACTTCGTACTACATTACGCAGATTCAAGACATAAAATTTTTGGTTCACCTCATTCATCACCGTCTGGTGATTGGCATGTCCAAAATGATGATGAACTTCTCTAATCATCATTTTAACGATTTCGTGTTTACCGTCTAATATGACAGGTTTTCTATCTTTCCTCGGTCAAATTAGACTTAAAAGGTAAACGCCCATTTAAACGGAGTAAGTTATCTTCTCCTATTTCCATAGATAATTTACTTAAGCGTGAACTTCTTTCAATGCTTTTGCATGCTTTCAAGCTTTTTATTTCAAAATGAAAACACTCGTCTTGAACGAACTTCCAAATTAACAATTCAGCCTTTTTCAAGAGCGCTATGTCCAGCGCGCCATCGGGTCCTTTAACCGACTTTGCTAAAACTTTGTTGGAACACATAACCGACTTTTCGGTTGGTTCGGGTCCTTTGACCGACTTTCTTAAACTCTTGAATTTTTCTACCGCTTGTAAGGTGCGTGTAGTTGCCCCAAGAAATTTCTTAAAGCTGCTAAATCGTCCGTAGTCGGGTAGACTTAACGGTTCTTGCTTTCTCAGCGCATTTACGCCTTTTGGCGATTTTTCTTCACCTGTTTCTAAGCTATTTATGGTGTCCACTTGTTTGGGCCATAAATCAAGACTGTTCCTGAGGAATTCAGGTCCTTGAAACCAGCGATGACTTACATCGAAGGTGGAAGGAAAATTACTAATGGCGTCGTCTGCCACGTTTTGTGACGTTGGAACCCATCGTCATTCACATGGTTTACTGTGATCTTCGATCTCAGCCAATCGATGGGCAACGAATGGTTTAAAGGCGCGAGGATCTGACTTAATCCACGCTAACACTGTACGTGAGTCCGTCCAAAATACTCTCTCGGATATCTCGTACTTGCTCTCTTCAATAACTGATGCAGCCAGTCTGCTGCCCATAAGAGCTGCGTGCAATTCAAGCCTTGGAATAGAAATTGGTTTCAGCGGCGCTACTCTTGCCATTGCGGCGATCAGCGTAATCCGCCTCTCTCCTATCTCGTCCGTGGTGACGTAATACACCACGGCAGCGTATGCTTTTTCACTAGCATCCGTGAAGGTGTGTAATTCTCCCTTGCCGACGCCTTCAGCAACGGGTCTAGGTACTTCTAAATGACCTAATTTCTTCACTTCCGATATCCATTTACAAAATAACACGTGTAATTCGTATGTAACTTCTTCATCCCAAGAGATGCCTGTCCTCCATACTTGCTGGATCAGCGACTTCCCTTGAATCGTTATGGGTGATGCGAGTCCCAAAGGATCGAAGACCGACATCACAGCACTAGTTATCTCCCTCTTCGTAGGCGTTCGTAAATCTTCCATCACCTCTTCCGGTGTATTACGAACACTTATGGAGAAACTTATTATATCCCGTTTGATATTCCAGATCAAACCTAAAGTGCGTTCTGTGTGCTCCTTATCTCCCAGTGAAGCACTGTCGCTCTTATATTTATTTTCCATTTTACATAAAACTTCGGGTCGGTTGCTAGCCCATCCCCTCAGTTGGAAAGAAGCACGTTTATGTAATTCATACATATCGTTTACTATCCTTTCGGCCGTGTTTGGGTTTCCGCATTCTTTCTTAAGATGGTCTTGGGTATCCTGTCTTCTTCCCGGATTTTCACTTGCAGGAAAATTTCTTTAATGTCTGCCATCACTGCCACGCTTCCTTCCCTGAATCGTAGCAGAACTCGAAACAACGACTTCAATAAGTCCGGTCCGGTTAACAATGGGCATCATTGAGACAACGTCCGCCCGTCCTAGCGGCGGCGTCGAAAACTATTCTTATTTTCCTTTTTTGTGGGTGAGTCACTGCGAAGTGTGGAAGATACCACGTGCGTGGGGAAATGGAAATATGGTTCGCTTTCTCTGCGTAACCGTTAACGATGAGATTTTCAATTTGCTTCTCATATTCCTTTTTCAACTCGCTATTTTTATCAAGCTTCTTTTCGATATTAAACAGGCGACTTTCAACCTGCGCTCTATTCGACGGCATGCACTCGTTGTCTGTGCGCCATAACAAAGCAGTCTCGTACCTATTATTAGGTATACGACGTATCGTTTTGCTCAAAATATTTAAAGCTCGTTCTTCTGGGTCGTTCGCGGGCTTTCTCGCGGACACTCCCAGAGATTCCAAACTAAAATAATCCTTGATTAACTTATCCATATCTTCCTCCTTCTTGGTGTACATGTGGTTAACAATTTTGATTGGTTTGATTCCTCCCGATATGTGACCATGTAAAACCCATCCAAGTTTGGTGAGCGATGCTACAGGTAGGTTCTTACCTCCTGAAATTAATTCACGAGTAACTATGAGATGCCAATTGTCCTGGCCAATTAATATGGTAGGTCTGGACCTCTCATACATCAACTCGTCCTTAATCGGTGTCAAATGAGAACACCGTTGCAATAATTCTCGGCTTACTGACTGCGGAGAAAGGTTAAGTGACTTAATTGTTTGTACACTTATCTCCTCTAAGTCGTTCGAGTAAATGCCTTTTATCTTAACGTTTAAGCGATACGAACTGTCGTCGTTAATTCGCTTACCTCCCACGGCTTCAATACGTAATTCTTCTTTACGTCCGCGAGGCGCTAACTTCTGAGCCATCCACTCCTCTATGAGTGTCATGGTTGATCCTTCATCCAGAAGAGCTGTTGTCTTGACCTTTCCTCTAGGTCCATACAACTCGACCGGTATAATCTTTAAGTATGCACATACCAGTGCATTCACTGTACTAACAGTTGTAATTTGAGCCTATTTACCCCCCTCGTCCCCTTGCGGCGAGGTACTTTCATTAGGGTATCGGTGTAGCATTCGATGATGTGACATTCTACATCCCTTTACACCACATTTTTTCCCTTTGCACTCTAACCTCCTATGGTTAGGTGACAAACATTGGAAACATACTTTCGCTTTTTTGACCGCGTCCCACTTCTCGCGAATATTCATGTCCTTAAAATTGTAACAACTCACTATAGAGTGCTCCTTGTTGCATATAACACACTTATGTGTTACCCGAGTTACAGGCTTGTCCTGGGTTATCATGAGTTGTTCCACTCGAAGCAGTAGCTGTGGTCGCTCCAGATGATTCCGCCTCTTTAGCCTTTCTTGAGAGCCCTGTCCTTGTCTTGGTTCCTTCGCTTCTCCCTGTCTGGTCTTGTGCCTTCTTCATCTTGCAGGAAGGTGATTGTTGGCCTACAGTCCCTAACTGTCCCTACAACCCCTCACCTACAACTCTTCTACACCCCAACCTAACCCCACTACCCCTCCCCCCTTTATATCCCAACCCTACAACCTTACTACCACCCTAACAGCCCTATCAGCCCTATCAATCCTGAACGGGGCCTACCGAGGTGAGACGTCCAGGGATGGAGTCGTGCAGGAATGGAATGGAGGAAAGGTTTAGGAACTGTCCCGCCAAGGAATATGACGAAACAGTCGAGCGGTAGTGCAAGCGCAGTCTCGCTCGAGAGAACTGCTCCACCCGAAGGTTTTGTGCCAGAACCCGACCGTTTGGCACCGTTAGGTGGTCGGGATGTATGCTGCGCTTCGTCGCCCAGTCGCCGGTGACGCCTCGTCCAGGCGCCCTCTTCCGGCCGCGATGCAGTCCGGTGCCCACGAGCACCCTCGCCTGGCAGCAGCAGCGGTGAATGCTTCTTCTTCTTGCGCCCTCTGATGACCCGACAGGAAATGCCGGACACGGTCGTCCGACAGGAAATGCCGGACACGATCGTCCGACAGGAAAATGCCGAGCATGCTTGCCCGACAGGAAATGCCAAGCCCTGCTTGGCCACGATGAGCGCCTTCACAAGGCACCTGCGCTTAGCTGCGATACGTGCCCCATGCGAGCACACGCCCCAAGCCGCAATTCCGATTTTTTTTCTTCCGGTAGTTCCAGGTCCAGTCCTACTGCGCTGACCTGGTCTTCTGGCCTTCGGTCCTGTTGCTTCAGCTCAAACCTCCGGCTTCCTTCGGTTGCTGATCTTCACTCGGCTCCGAAGGTCTTCTTTTGCCATAACCATCAGTCCACAGCTGGTTCCTTGATCCGGCTCGAAGGACCACTTGAAAAGGAACCAGACAAACGTTAAACTAATTAACAGAAGGGGGAATCGAGGCTTCTCTCGGTCCGGCTTCCTATAACGCCTACGTTGTGTTCGGGAACAACGTATGTGATCTCCGCTCCGGAGTAACACACAAGGGCGATAACCTCTTTCTTTTCAGAAAATAGGTTCAGGGATTACGATCCTTCCGAAGTCGTCCCGGTCCCAACGCCTTAATTCTTCGATGTAGACTGTATTATTTTGAGAGAAGAATTCCTTGGGAATAAAACAGCAATTATCTTCAAACCGTTCCGTGAGAGAGTAATTACTTTTCCCTATCACTTCCCTACACTTTTTCTTTCTTCTTCTTATTGACTGCTGGTCTTGCACTTTTCCCGAACTTTCCCGAACTTCCCCGAACTTTCCCGAAGGATTCCCGAACGATTCCCGAACGAATTGCAACGTTGATGTCTTCTTCATGTGTCTTATGGCACATGGAGGTTTCGGGCCTCGGGGTAAGCCCCCATTACCCGTGCTGTCCTCGCGGTCCACCACTATGGACCGGTCCTGGGAGCCAGATACAAATTACATACTGATGAAACATGAATAATATTTTTTGATCTTATTGACATAATGGAAAAAACTGAACTGGTTATTTGAATAAAAAAATCATGAGTGCAATTAGTTTAATTTAAATTTTCGTATTTTTAAAAAAATACTAAAAAAGGGCTCGAAATAATAGATTTTCTCACAAAAGAAGGGAACTTGAAAAATAAAAAGGAAAAAAAAATCGCGTCCTGTCTTCGGTCCGACGTCTTATTCATGTTTGATCAGTATGTTATTTGTATCTAAATATAATTTACAAAACACACGATTTCCAAAAAAATAAAATTGTCGCCCTTATCCAATTAAAAAAAATAATGTGGTTTACAAATTATTACTAAACGGAACAGTTCAATATTTCTACAATATTTATTGTATAAGAATCTTTATTTATAATGTCTTACGGACATTTGTTGCACGTACATATTTACTATCGTAACAATCACGTAATATCTTTATGAAAATATTTAATAAAGTAAGTATAGATTTAAAACTTTATCGCCACTGTGGTTTGCGACACCGTATATCGTAATGTAGTTATATCTAAGAAAAAGCTAATCAATAAAACAATGTTTAATTAGATAACAATAATAACGAATATTCAATTACATATATTGATATTAATATTTTTAGCGTTAGAAAAGAGTAAAGTTATAACGATGACTGAGGACTCTCTAAAGTAATAATATTAGCAAATGGGCAGCATTTGCTAATATTATTATTGAGAACAGCAGTGAATAATCTATATTTTTCCTTGCGACCTTTAGGGGAGATACACGGAGCGGAAAATATTCTATGAATATCAAAATTGCATTTAATATGTTTCACGACAAGGAAGCGAGATACTGATTTTGTACGTTTAACGTTAAGAGATTGGATCTTTTTTCTTTTTTTTTTATAGGGTAAGGGTGACAAGGGCTGAGTGTGGCCCATAGACATCTACATTTCATCCTGATTAAGAATCGAAATTCAGTTGCGTTTCACACTATAAGACTGAATGCCTCGATTCCAGTAAAACGGGTGTCCGGTTCTCCACACCCACTATACGAACCACAGCAGCATTAAGCTATGCTATTTGCTATTTTACGCTGGTATTCAGTGAGAGCATAGTCCTTACCCGGTCGAGTCGACCCATTCTAGAACCGTAATGTCTGCAGCGTGGCTCTACCACGTATGAAAACTATTTTAGAATTTACATGGGTTTGTTAATGATTATCATTACTATCATAATAATCATTAAAACTGCTCAAAAGTCCACTCCTGTCAAAGCACGGTCCTAAGCCACCTGCATCCATCGACTTCCTGCATGTCTTACCAGGTCGTCACTCCATCTAGTAGGAAAACGCCCTATACTTTACCTGCCGGTACAAGGCTGTCAGTGCTGCTGCCTGTAAATTATTATAAAAATATAATATGCAGAGGTTGGTAGGCCTCTGCATCTGCATCCATCGACTTCCTCTGCATATTATTTGCATATTATTAGCAGCGGTAACAGCCTTGTACCGGCAGGCGAAGTACATACAGTACTTTACCTGCCGTAGTACTTTGTGACATTCCTTGCGGGAAGCCTATATTAAGGAGTGGACTTGTGAGAAGCTTTGATCAAACAATAAATGGATTTTAATTCAAAGTATATAAAATAATAAAAATCGGACGTTAAAAAGTAAAATAATAAAGTAATTTACACGATTAAGATAATGTTTAATTCGTTTAGTTTTTAAAGTCAGTTTTTTACTATTTTTTTAATTGTTTAATAAGTATTTTACCCCCTTTTTATTGGAGTCTAATATCACTATACAACTAAACAAATATTGCATCTAAAAGTAAATTTAAGTTACAGCGTAAGCGTCTACGTCATATATACGTCCCACTGCTGGGCACAGACCTCATCTCATTTCTGAGAGGTATAAGTATAAGTGTCCGCCGCGCTGCTCCAAAGCGTTTTAGCGAGCTTCACATGTCTACGCAATAATTTTTTCTTATTCCACGGACATGCTGGTTTCCTCAAGATGTTTTCCTTTACCGCCGTGTACGTAGATAATCAGCACTTAAAAATGGAATTGACAACTTCATTGGTGCCGGCGGGGATCGAACCCGGGATGCTCGCGTACTGTAAAATGTACAGCGAGCGTTTAGCCCCTGGGCTCCCACGGTAATAGTTATATAATAAAGTTCATCTCTTATTTTTTACAGTTGGGGGTAGTAAGTTACTAAAACTTTACCTGACATATCCCATAGTCGCCTCTGTCGCCGCAAATAGCGAAATGGGGGGAGTAGGACTCTTAGAATGTTACCAGTCAACTGTTATGTAAATATTAACATTTATTTCGTTAATCCATCCATTGCAAGCTGTAAAAGTCCTCTACTGAATATATCCTTTCCCCATAGAGTGCCTCATGAACTAGTATAAAACGAATCGTGTTTTATATAGAAACCAGGTATTAATCATCACAATCGACAGGTTAAAGGTCGCAGTATCAAACCTCTTGCACGCCGTAGCCGTAACCGGTCTTGGTATTTAACGTCGTACGTAACGTGACGATTAAGAATAATCCTCCCCCTCCCCAAAATAGGGGAGGCTCAGCATTGGACTAACGAACTAACTAATGAATGGTCCCTTGACGTTGTAGAGCTACGCTGCAGTTATGTTAGTTGTAGCACTAATGGATCGGCTCGACTGGGTAAGGACCACGCTCTCACAGAATACAAGCGTCCAGTAGCAGCTTAATACTGCTATGTTTCGTATGGTGAGTGTAGAGAACCGGGGACGCTTTTAACTGGAAAAGAAGCATTCCATCTTAATCCTAAGGGGGGACAACGCATGTGCATTTTGATTCTTAATCGAGAACAGATGTAGAAGTCTACGGGTCACTGTATCCACTTACCATCAGGTGGATTTAGTACTCGAGTGTCATCATTATTCTATAAAAAAATCATTATGTTTTGTATGTTATTTTGTCAACCTGCTACAAAAAGAAGAAAAACAATAAAAATACTCCTAAAACTGACATTTAACAAAATCCCAAAGGTAAGTGTTGAAATATGGCAACTTAAATTTATAAGAAATATTCAACAAGTCAAGAGGAAGATTAATGAATAGAAAATTAGTTGCACAAACTAAAATCAAACAATACCCGCAGCCCTTTCCGCCCTCGTGAAGAAATTAAATTTTGCAAAGATTTAATAATTAACAGATTAATTATACTTTTTTTTTAAATTGTTTAAGAGATTTTTATAAAACGCATTAAACTTCCGCATTTCGTTATAGACTCCATTAGCATAATATATCATTCCGTAGGTGTCGTAAGAGGCGACAGGGAAAATCTAAAACAGGAAATTATTAGCATCTTCCGGATATTACTACTTTTTTGTGTAATCGTATTACATAACGTTATATAATTTTACTATAATTATATTATTTCATCATCATATTTGATTATAGATTGTTTATTAATAGGTAAAGTAGCTCGCCTACAATGCACGCCTTGGTAACCTATTATTAACACAACATTTAGTTCCTAATCATAGAATGGAAATATTTTAATTTAACAAATATTGTATGTCTTCTTGGTTATACTTAAAAAATAATAATAAACCAATAAAATACTGCGGTACCTGCCCGCCTTCTAAGCGTGGACACTGTGGCAAATACCTCCTTCAGTCAGTTAGTAGGTAATGTATGGGTGAGAGAAATTTAGCCCACTCACAGACTTAACAAAAAAAAAACCAATAGAATATGCGATTGTTGTAACCACCCTTACTGTGCCTGAAGCCGGACAGCTTACGTAAATTCTACTTATTCCGATGATACCAATAGACCTACCCAACTCATTTCGTCAAAAACGGCTTCAACTCTTATTTTTATAGGAAAAGGAAAGCAACGAACAAATAGTCCACCTGATGATAAGTTGCCACTTTGTGACCCATAGACATCTACATCTATCCTCGATTAAGAATCAAAATGCAGATGCGTTATCATCCCTGAGGACTAAGATGTAATGTCTCGTTTCCACGCTGTAAGAGCGTGGTCGTTCCCCGGTCGAGCCGACCCACTCGTGCTATAACCATAAAATACTCGTAGATGCAGCATGGCTGTATCGCCTAAAAGTTCGTTAAAATGTTACTTATACTAAACCTCTAGGGATTTAAAAAAAATTACGTAAATTTACTTGAATTCATATTTATTAATGAAATTAAATTCAAATTTTTACAGTAATGATGTTTGCGGTAAAAAAATATCATTCTCTATGGTAAAATATATAACACAATTTGGATGGCAATAAATAAATGACTACTAACCTGGAACGCCATACAAGATGGGTGATTACGAAGCATGCACACGTACAATTCAAACTTGTTCAGTGGAATCTAAAGGTAAATTACTCTGCAATCTCCGAAAGGGTTAATTAACAACATCGAAAGGTCAGAGTCGGTCTTGAATTAAAGTGTTTAATTAATGTTTATAGTATTTTGGAAACCACCAATAGCAAGGTACAGTATGAAACTTTATAGCGGCAACACTAAATTATTTTATTTATTTACTTAATACTGAAAAATTGCCGTGAACAATTATAATGTCTAACAAAATATACTTAACAAGCATTAAATGGTGGTAAAGCTTACCCAATTAGCTTAGTTAAATCCTGTGCTTTCTTGCCTTGAAGACATCCATATTGTATTCTGATGGAAAGATAAAAAAAATATTCCACTCCTTGGCTGTACTTTGAAGGCGTGAAGAACAAACCGAAGAGACTCACCAAGAACCTGGGTATCCGACGATGGAAAGGGGAAACATTAAAATATGTAATTCAATTTATTCAATTTTTTAAAAGTTTAAACTATATTTTTAACTTTTAATCTATATTTATTTAATTGCTCATGTGACAGAGTAGCGCCGTATACTATATTTTATATATATATATATATATATATATATATATATATATATATATATATATATATATACACCGTACAATTATACTCTGTATTTTAAGGAGTTATTGCTATAATAGACGGAGAGGCAGAGCCAAAAAAAGTCTTTGAATTTATTAAGCCTGGTTTTTCCTCAGGTGTTTATAATCACAATTTACAATAAAATGCTGCGGTCAGTCAAGCGGACATTAGAACAGGTGTCTCAGGTGCGCGGTCAAACATGTCGTGACCACCGACATAATAAAATCAATGTCTTAAGGCTGAAAGTTTATGAACTTTTGTTTTTTTTTTTAATATGTAAATCAGAATTATGACAGTCAGTCAACGTGTTATGGGGACACAGCTGGCCAGTCAGCTGTAATGTACGTAGCGAGGTTTATAAGGGTGAAATTCGTTCATTAAGCGTGAATTTTTTTAGTAACTACTACTGACTATATTATTAATAAATAAAATGGTCAATCAACTTTTAACTAACTACTTTTACAGTCTCGCTCGTGACGTTGTACGAAACAGCTGACTTGTGTTTACGTTTACAAAGTTTTTTTTTTCTACCCTTAGTTTGAAATTATAATAAAAACAACGCAAAAATGCCCAAGTGTGACAACTGTGACAAACTATGGCAATGTGCATGCTACCCAGGCCTGCACCAGACTAACATCTAAGCAATTAGCAGCACTGCGCAACACTGAGAATCTAGAATGGACCTGCGAAGTTTGTCGCCGTGAAACTCCAAGGCAAAGGTCATTTGTTATACAAGAGGAGGAAGAGGAAGACGACGAAGAACTATTATTAACACAGGGAACTGACAGCGGATCCAACGCGATGAAAAAGTTACTAAGCGACATATCATTCGAGGTTAAAAAAGCAGTAAAGAAAGAAATAGGCTCAGTAAATGAAGCGCTCAGCTCTTGTTGTCAAAAAATGGATGGAATAATGGACACTTTAGCGACAATTAGCGGAAAAATAAAAGAACTGGAAAACAAGAATACATATTTAACAAACCAAAATAAACATCTAGAGCTGAAAATCGATGCTATGGAACAATACATTGGAAACCTTGAGCAAAAACAGCTTAATAACACATTTGAAGTCGCAGGAGTACCCGAAATAAAAGACGAAAATACGGAAATTATCCTAAATACACTAGCAACGAAGTTAAATATTGTAAAAAAAGAAATAAGTACAGTTAAAAGATTGAAGGGGAAAAATGGAAAGGAGGGCGTGATCCAGGTATCTTTCAAACAGGAGGAACAAGTGGACCAGTGAATAAAAGCAGCAAGAAAAGTAACTATACTTGCAGAGGACATCGTTTCCTGTTCAGATCCTGCTATAGCAAGAACAAAGATAATGATACGACGTGCCCTATCCAGTGCAAATAAAACCCTTCTGTGGCAAGCAAAGCAAAAACTTAAGGTTACTTATAAATATATATGGTTCCAGGGCGGTAGAATTTTAGTTCGTAAGAATGATAACGATAAGCCTGTGATCATCCGAAACCTAAGTGACATTGACAAAATGGCGGTGGAGCATATTGTAAGTCGATAGTAGAAACTTTACGCACTAGGCACTACTTTGGAAGTAACTGAAATTTATGATTCGGCAAATTTATGTGAATTTAGTACCTATCTACCTAAACATACTAATCTTTTTAATATTGTACATATAAATATTAGATCTATTATCAAAAACTTTAGTGCATTACTGCAAACAATAAACCAATCACCAATAGGTATAGACGTCATTATACTAACTGAAGTAGGAATTTCAATAAGTAGTAATCTCTCTCAATTATTTTCTATAAACGGTTATAAAATGTGCAGTAAGCTTCGTGAGCAGCGACGTGGTGGTGGTATTATAATGTACATTAAAAATTGCCACAGTTTTGAAGTAGTAAACAACTTAAAATTAACCCACTCATCATCATCATCATCATCACAGCCCTTCACAAGTCCACTGCTGAACATAGGCCTCCCCCAAGTAATGCCACAAAGCACGGTCCTGAGCCACCTGCATCCATCGACTTCCTGCATATCTTACCAGGTCGTCACTCCATCTAGTGGGGGGTCGCCCTACACTACGCCTACCGGTACGAGGCTGCCACTCGAGAACCTTTCTTCCCCATCGGTTATCGGTTCTTCGAGCTATATGGCCGGCCCATTGCCACTTCAGCTTACTAATCCGTTGGGCTATGTCGGTCAATCTGGTTTTACTGCGGATATCCTCATTTCTGAGTCTATCACGCAGAGAAACTCCGAGCATAGCCCTCTCCATAGCTCGCTGAGCGACCTTGAGCGTCCTCATACGGCCAGCAGTGAAGGACCACGTCTCTGATCCGTAAGTCATCACTGGCAACACGCACTGGTTGTACACTTTAGTTTTCAGAGATTGAGGTATACCTGACGAGAAGATATGTCGTAATTTCCCGAACGCTGCCCAGCCGAGTTGAATCCGTCGATTGACCTCTCGGTCGAAGTTGGACTTACCTAGTCGGACTATTTGTCCCAGGTAAACGTACTCGTCAACAACTTCGAGCATAGTGCTCCCAACAACTACCGGCATAGGTGTGACATGGACATTAAACGTAATCTTTGTTTTGTCCATGTTCATCTTAAGACCTATCCGTTGGGAGGCACTATTGAGGTCATTGAGCATAGTGCTTAAGTCCTCCAGCGATTCTGCCATAAGGACTATATCGTCGGCAAATCGAAGGTGAGTGATGTACTCGCCATTGATGTTAATACCGTATCCTTTCCAGTCCAGTAGCTTGAAAACGTCTTCCAAAGCAGCGGTGAAGAGTTTCGGGGATATAACGTCACCCTGTCTTACACCTCTCTGCAGTTGGATAGGTTTCGAGCTCTGGTTCTGTACTCGGATAGCCATCGTAGCCCTACTGTACAAACACTTCAGCACTTCGATATACCGACAGTCAACTTGGCACCGCTGAAGGGACTGCAGCACCGCCCAAATTTCGACGGAATCAAAGGCTTTCTCATAGTCCACATACGCCAGGCAAAGTGGCAAATTGTACTCTTCAGTCTTCTGTACAATCTGCCGCAGGGTATGTATGTGGTCTATGGTACTGAAGCCTTTTCGGAAACCGGCTTGTTCGGGAGGCTGGAAGTCGTCGAGTCTGCGTGCGAGACGATTCGTAATGACTCTCGAAAACAGCACGTAGACGCGGCTCAGAAGGGGAAATCGGTCTGTAGTTCTTCAAGAGAGCGTTGTCGCCTTTCTTAAAGAACAAGACCACCGCACTTCTGCTCCACGCCTCTGGAGTAGTGCCACCATGGAGGACGGAATTGAAGAGCTTCTGAAGGACTTCAAGTACCGGTGTTCCACCCTGCTTTCAGAAGCTCCGCTGTAATTCCATCCTCGCCTGGGGCCCTGCCGTTTTTAAGGTGCTGGAGAGCCATTCTAATCTCGCTTAGACTGACGTCCGGGATATCATCGGAATAGTGTCGGATAAGACTTGCTCTTGGATCGTTACTCACACTTGCGTGTGGCTCCAACGATGATGTGTACAGCTGCCCATAGAACCTCTCAATCTCACTCAAAATCTCAGGTGTCCCGGAAACGATGCTGCCACACTCAGTCTTCAGCCTTGACAGTTGGCTCTTTCTGGCAGACAGATCTCTGGCAAAGACTTTGGAGCCCTGGTTCCGCTCGATCGCTTCTTTAATACGAGCAGTATTAAAGTTGCGTAAGTCTCGCCGCATGCATTTGGAGATCTGTCTGTTCAGTTGCCTGTATGCTGTCAAATCTGTTGACGATTGCAGCCTCATCTCCCGTCTAACAGCCATGAGATTAAGAGTGTGATCGGAGAGTTTTTGTGTTCTTCTGCGGCGGGTCTTGCAGAACTTAGCTCCGACCGCATGGACAGTTTCCACGAGCTTGTCATTCATATCGTCCACTGCATTGCAATCTTGTAGGCACTGAAAGCGGTTGTGTAACTCGAGCTGAAAGTTTTCGGGATTTTGGATCAGAGCACGAGGGGGACGGAGCGTTGACTTCATTAGACGAGACCTCTCCAACTTAACGTTTAGGTTCAGTGTGCCTCTAACCATTCGGTGATCGCTGCCAGTTTTCACCCTTGCGATCACTGAGACATCACTGAACAGTTGGCGTCTGGTCGTCATAATGAAGTCAATCTCATTTTTTGTCGAACCGTCGGGGCTCGACCAGGTCCACTTCCTGTGGGGCCGCTTCTGGAAGAAAGAGTTCATCATAAAGAGTCCCTCTTTCTCCATAAAGTCGGCCAGCTGCTGGCCCCTTCGGTTCCGTTGCCCTACTCCAAATTTCCCTAACTTCAGCTCACCGCTTTCTCTTGTGCCTAGTTTTGCGTTGAAGTCTCCCATCAACACCGTGTAGTGGGTTTTGGAGGAATGTATGGCTTTGGAAATATCCTCATACATTTCCTCCACCTCCTCATCGGAATGTGCCGACGTTGGTGCGTAAACCTGTATGACCTTCAGCGAATACCGTTTGGTGATTCTGAGTATCAGGTACGCGACCCTCGTCGACACACTCTCAATCTGTACAACGTTGTTGACGAGAGACTTGTGGACGATAAATCCGACACCTCCTTGGGACAGATGGTCGCCCTCCCGGTGATAGAACAAGTTGCCGGATTCGAGAATCACCGTGTCCTCCCCCTCTCTTCGGACCTCGGATAATCCTATAATACTCCAGCGCAACTTGTCTATCTCTTCTTCCAGCTCCAGGATCTTCTCGTCAGTCCTCAGTGTGCGTGCGTTAAATGTTGCCAGGTCGAGTCGTCGTAGGTGGCAACCGAACCTCCACCGGAGATTCTTAGCACCCCCCTGCCCCGCCGTTACCATGGTCGCCACCGTAGCCAGGAATAGCGGGGCCGCCGGGGGGGCCGTCTATTTGTGTAATTGTTCATGGGGGTATATTGCCATAGTTGCCACGCTTGGCGAGCGGGTTGGCAACCGCAGTTTTTTTTGTCGTACAGTTGCTGTTATCAGGAAGATGCTGCTGCCCATCTCCTGCCTGTCTCCCTCTGTCGCCTCTTACGACACCCACGGGAAGATATGGGGTAGTGGATATTCTTAACCGCCACTACACGGCACAAAATTAACCCACTGTGAATCATTAATTGTAAACATCCAATCTTGCCACCACTACACGACTCACATTTGCGCATTATATCGACCGCCTAATGAAAGCAAGCATCTCTTTATTAATGAACTTAAAGTACTACTATGTCACAATTTAATCAAACACTCTGACTTGTACATAATCGGAGACATAAATATTGACCTGGAATTAAAAAATAACATTCATGATTACTACTTAAGCTGCTTGGCCGAGTGTGGTCTGACGAGAGCGATTTCTGATTTTACAAGAATAGAGATTCGAAATGAACAAATCACGCGGAGTTGTATTGACCACATATTCGCGAGATCGCGCACGTCTGACATCTACTCGGCTGCGCTTGGAACAGTACTGGCAGATCACCGCATGTGCGTGCTATCGTGCGCCGGAACTGAGGCTACTAGCAGCAGCGTACAGGCTGAGTCAAAACTCAAACAATTAATTAATAACAAAAAACTAATATCACTTCTCGAAAACGTCGAGTGGAATAAGATTGATAATATGCAGTGTCCGATAGAGATATATAACTTTATTCAAAATAGCTTTGAATACTGTTATAATAATTCTAAATATACTACAAAATATAGCATAAATAGTAAAAGAAATAAGGAAAGATGGATAAATAATAAGATAAAATTTTACTGCGAAAAAAAGAGACTACCTATATAACAAGTGGAAAAAAGATACAACTGATAAAATACTAAGACTAGAGTTTAATAAAATTAGGAATAAAACACATAAACTTATTGAAATGTCTCGAAACAAATACTATTATCATGAAATAAATAATAACAGAAATAACCCAAGGAAGCTATGGAATATTCTGAATTCCATCACAGGCAGAGTAAATAAATCATTAGATGCGGCAATATTAAAGGCTTTTCAAAAAAACAAATTAACAGCTAAACAATTGGCAAATAATTTTGGTAAAAAATTTGTTAAAAATGTTGAAAAAATACTGCCCAACTGTAAACAAAACCTTTTAGATCAAGCAGAGTACATATTTCCTCAGAATAGTTCAATGCGGTTTAAAGCAGCAGATGGCAAGAGCATAAATAAAATAATCCAGAAATTGAACACAAACAAATCCGCTGGAGCAGACCAGATTCGCTGTATAGACATAAAATCCTTATGTGAAAAAATCACAACAGCAATTGCAAAGTTGATTAATACTAGTGTTCATTCTGGTATTTATCCCTCAGAATTAAAGGTAGGAATAGTGAGACCCATCTACAAAAAAGGGGTCGCACTGTGATTATGATAATTATAGGCCAATTACAATACTTCCTGTAATAGATAAAATAGTTGAAAAATATATATGTAGTCAGATACATAAATCGTTCTGTCCAGCACCCAGTTTGGCTTTCAAAAAAATAATTCAACTACTTCTTTGTTATCAAAATTTACCGATGAAATTAATACTTATTTAGACAACAAACAACACATAATTCTTTTATTTATTGACTACAGCAAAGCATTTGATACTCTGAAACACGATTTATTAATACAAAAACTGGAAAATACAGGCATACGCGGGCCTTTACTCAGGTGGTGTGAAAATTACCTCAAAGATAGAAAATACCGGGTGAGAATTGAAAATGATTACAGTGATGAAATACCTGTAACTACGGGAACCGCTCAGGGATCGGTTCTTGGCCCTTTACACTATCTGGCCTTTGTAAATGATATGGGGAATGTGATTAAACATAGTTCAGTGTATCAATATGCAGACGATACTTGCCTAGTAATATCCAATAAAGACATAGCAAAAGCAGAAAAAATGTTACAACATGACTTTACTAACCTCTGTATGTGGTCACATGACGCGGGACTCGTATTAAATTCTGCTAAAACTAAAATTATACATGTACGCTCGGTGCACTCTAACAAATACGAAAGACCAATAAAAATACTAGCACACAGCCACGACTGCCTTCATAGTTCGTCTAAAGTAAATACTAACTGTAATTGTAATCCTCTAGAACAAGTTAACACTTATAAATACCTAGGTCTGATTGTGGATGAAAGATTCAATTGGGGTAAACACGTTGAGCATGTATGTAACAAGCTACGGGCTATGCTAGCAAAGTTTGCAATACTAAAATACAAAATGCCATTTCCCATCCTTATAAATCTGTATAACGCTCTTGCTGAGTCTCTTATTTCTTATGGCATTACAAGTTATGGAAAAACATTTAAAACTTACTTAGATAAAATATATAACCTACAAATCAGAATATTGAAAATAATTATACCTAAGAAAGTAAAAACAAAAATATACAGTGAAAACAATATTAATGGAATATTTAAATTTTGCAAAGTATTGCCTATACACACAAAATTTCAGAAGCTAATACTAATAGAACAATTTCACAATAAAAAAGTGCAAGTTAAAACTAACCATAAAACTATTACAAGAAAAGTTATACAAAATAAACTCGTAACACCTAAAATATATAACTACTATGGTAAACGTACAAATAGATATTTAATTCCCACTTTAATGAACCAAATACCCCCCCACGATACTCTCAGATATCAATGAAGATAACTACAAAAACAAATTCAAAAAATATTTCTATGAACAGCTACAACGGGAGTAAATAAATATTAAATACAAAATTATATAATATACTTATAAAATCATCAATTAATTGTTCTAATTTTTATAAATATATGTACATATATCTCTTATATTTATAGATTAAATATGTATACTTGCAACTGAAATAAAAACAAATCAAAAATGAAAAACTATAAATAATGATAAAAAAAAGATCAATTCACAGTTTTTGCACCAACCTGTATACTGCTTCTGCAACTAAATAATCCGGTCGCCCGATAAGAACGATCAAATTGTCGCGCTCACATTCGTGGGCTTCACAGAAACCGGTTTTTCTGTCAATACGGCCCGTCCAGAACGCCGGTGATTTGCAATTACGGTGATTTGAAATTTATCACTTAAAAATATGTACGTATATACGTAATATTATTGTTACTGTTTATAAGCAGCCATCAATTAGATGATTGTATTAATAGTTTGTATAATGTATGTGATTGTACTATACCTTTAATTGTGTGAGACTGTAACTTGCGGACAAACCTCACGGTTTTTGCAAGTTAATTACATTTAACTCATGTATTTACTATAATGATATAAATAAATTAAAAAAAAAATTAAACTATTCCGTAGAACAAAGTCCGTCAGTCAGTAAATAAGAAATTAAATTTTGGGGGAATGCATGGCTCTAGAGATAGGTCCTCATACATTTCCTCCACCTTCTCATCAGGATGTGCCGAGGTTGGTGCATACACCTGTATAATCATCAGCGAATATCGTTCGTTGATTCTGAGTATAAGGTACGCAACCCTTGTCAACACACTCCTAATCTTTACAAAGTTGTTGACGAGAGACTTGTGGACGATAAATCCGACACCTCCTTGGGACAGATGGTTGCCCTCTCAGCGATTAAACAAGTTGTCGGATTCTCTCCGGACCTCGAACGATCCTGTAATATGCCAGCGCAACTTGTCTACCTCCTTTTTTCAGCTTCAGGATCTTCTCGTCAGTACTCAGGGTGCGTGCGTTATATGTTGCCAGGTTGAATCGTCTTAGGTGCCAACCGAACTTCCACAGGAGATTCTTAGCAGGCCCTGCCTCGCCGTTACCATGGCCGACAACGTATCCAGGTGTAGCGGGGCCGCCGGGGACTGGGGGGGGGGATGTTTGCCGCAGTTGGCATGCTTGGCGAGCGGGTCGGCAACCGCAGTAATTTATTGTATAATTTCTGTTATCAGGAAGATGCTCCTGCCCATCTCCTGCCTGTCTCCCTCTGTCGCCTCTTACGACACCCACTGGACGATATGGGATAGTTGATGTTCTCAACCGCCACTACAAGACAGTATTTATTTGTACTTATGTTATTATCAGTCTCTATCTATTCTTGAAATAAACCAGGATAGACAGACAGACAGACAAAAAACTTTAAATGTCTGAGTCAATATGAGGTAGTTAATTCGATATTTACGACAGGCACTTCACATTTATTTATATGTATAAATGTTTAACATACTGCTGACTTAAAAATACTTATATAAATGATGATAGTCTATATAAATATTGTTTTTAAACTAAAACACTTCACTTCAGTTCAGTTACATCCTACAGATTCGTTTATCTACTTGTAAGTTGTTCGTCCGCTCCCTTCTGCTATGAGAAAAGTTTTGAGGAGCCATTTTTTTGCAAATTAGCGATCTCTGGGACAATTTACATGTTTGCGCCATTCAAGATATTATGAGTGTTAACGTTCAAGCGCTATTAGTAAAGTTTTAATGATAATTATCGATAAGGTGGCATTAACAACATGGCTTTCGTGCCCTTATTGAGATCGTCCTACTTCAGGCGGTTGTGCCGTATGATGTCACAAAGTAATAAATACTAAGTACAAGGTGAGACAGAAATGCGTCAATGTAATCCGTCTATAGTTTATTATCTAATCTATTTTAACCACACGTCGAAATAACGTATTGTGGATCCGTGATATAGATCATACCATAAAGTATAGAAAGTTATAAAAACATTGTGTTATTTTTCGAGTTTATTATAAATTACTCCTTAATCATCTAATGATCAAAATATTTTCATATATAGTGCACTGTATGAAAAATAGATGGGTAGTAAAATGAAGCGCTAACTAAATGTAAAGCCGTCATGGTTTGCCTGTGTGCAACACACTCGCGCATCTCATAGCGCGTAATGAATAACGTAATATAAGTCATATATTTTTATGTAATATTATTTATGTCATATATTTTATTAAATAAATGTAAACCAACATATTTTACTTCCTTTGCCTATTGCATATATTTTCAGATTTGTTATTAAGGAGTAAATTTAGTCACTCATCGGAGTTGACACGAACAATATTTCTTACATAAACTCATTTACTTTTTTTATTAACGTTTATGATATATGAGATGGCAGCCTATATTGATGCCTCAGCTGATGGGGCCAGTTTAGTACATTCTGTTGAAACTCGAACAGATATCCTGCATGTATATATATATATATATATATATATATATATATATATATATATATATATATATATATATATCCGATGTCGGCATCGAGTACAGAAACCATGTTATACGGATACATTCGTAGTAGGCATTCAATGTGTTGATAATAAATAACACTTTATCTCTTCGTGTCGTTAATTTATCTATCAGTCTGGGAGCCCGACTGGGTTAGTACCACCCCTTCTCTATCTGACCCCACGTGGTTTTTGTTACATGTTGTATATTCAGCCAAGCAGCAGTTCTTACTCTGCTGTATTTCGATATGAAGGGAAACCAAAATACTTACAGGCTGTGAAATATTTCATCTTAATTCTTAAAGCTGACAACACATATTTATATTCATACGTGGTGGACGAGTGAGTCGTCTCGACCGGGGAAGGACCACGCCCTCACAGAATACCAGCGTAAAATAGTAGCTTAATGCTGCTGTGTTTAGTATGGTGATTGTAGAGAACCGGAGACCCTTTTTACCGGAAACGAGGCATTCCATCTTATTTCTTATGGGTGAAAACACATTTGCTATATGATTCTCAATCGAGGATAAATGTACCAATAGGTGTACCGTGTACTCGTTTGGCACTCTTTATTTTATATATACAAAAAAACACATATCTAGCCTTCATGGGTTGAAGCTGGCTACAAGTCTCTAAGGACTGCAGTGGCCACTTATCATAAAAGAACCTGAAACTATTTTTACTGACGGAATGAGATGAGGTGATGAATTCACTTACACCATCACCACAACGTAAAATGGAGGTGTAACTGTTCAAAAATATAGTGGATATACTTACTGGACGGTAAGAAACAACTATCCATTAAAATTTTTAGCAAACTAACATATAACTATTTCGACAGGATGCGCCGATCGAAGCACTTATCTCGGACGGTAATAAATTTGCGCCAGGCAAACATGGTTCCAACTTGTACATTTATCGTTAAAAGGATGTCTTATCTTCACTTATGGATTTAAATGATAGAAGTTTTGAACAATTTTGTTACATAGATCATTGTCTATTGGGGAACTAGGTTCCCACAAAATATCAGTGTAAGATAACAGAATATAACGTGAAGATGAATGAAATGATTACTATAACCGTCTATCAGAAGTCCACTGGCTACATAGGCCTACCATAGATTGCCTATTAGGGGATTTCGATATAGTTGCACATGCCACGCTTGTTTTTAAAAAATTACTCTGTGTTCCACTACCAACTCAGATTACTATTTGAGAATACGTTTTTGTTAACATGTGAAATTCCGGTATAGTGCGGTATGAACAATAGTGCTTTTTCTCTATAGATTAAAATTACGAAATGTCTACACTTTATAGTATTTATGAAAACCAACTTTACATGATTTTAAAGATCAAATAAGTTATATTATTTCGTCAAGTCGTTATCGAGATATTTTGTAAACACACAATTTATCTCAGACACACGATAAAAATTTTCACAATACGTAGTGCAAAGTTTAATAAGTTCATTAGTCTTATTTATTTCGGTTTCCTCTTATTATAAAGATCTTGTATTCACGTATAAGAAGTAGTATAAAAATAATGGAGCATCAAGCGTATGTTGCTTTTTTGTCTACTCGACAAGTCAACCCCAACAACCGGTCCACTTTACGTTCGATGTGTGCAAACGTAACCCAACCTATACCCCGTGTGGTAGCGGCGTTAGTGATACTCTTCTGTACCATGGCTACCGTAAGAGGCGTTTGGGTAATGCAAAAAATAAATAATCTAATAGCTTTCGATAGATTGCGGTATACCATTACGCTTATGCCAGACGTAGAATACTCTGGTAACGGGAAGCAGAGTCATAGTTGAGGTCCGTCTGGTACTGCGAATATCTATCAATCCGCCTGATGAGCGTGACGACTAAAGCAAATCTTTCCTTTGCTACAACGGAAGAGTTCTCTGTTCAGCAATGTTACGGTGATGTAGAAGGAGGCACCGATCATATTGTATGAGGGAGGATAAGGATATGGTAAGTGAATGCTGAGGCCCATCATACCTTAAATCTATCAATCATCTACAATCTATTGATTAAAAACAAAAATGTAGATACGTTGTCACCCATTTGGTCTGTGACAGAATGCTTTGTTACCAGTAAAAATCAAATAAAATCAGTTTATTTTGTGAACATAGGTTAATTTACAGATCTCGATATGTACATAGTAGAACATAAGGTAGGTTCTCTATGTCTCGCCAGTCGGCATACAAAATAATAATTGCAACAACCATTAACAATATAATTTTTTTTTCTCTTATGATGTCAGTTTCTAATTGAAATGGTTAAATAATACATAAATAATTAGAAATATTTTTTAAGATAATAAAGGGGTAGTGTAGATATAATAATTGTCATCATTTTGTCTAAATGTCATCTAGTATTAATCGGCACATGTCATGATAGGTATATAGGCATTGTAGTTTAATAATATAATATTATAATGTCAATATGTATCATATTTTTAAATGAATTCCTTAAATAAATATATGAGGAATTCATCTAAAGAATAATATGCTTCAACTTTTAGTAAATCACAAAGTTTACGTTTATAAATATTAATGTTGTCAAAATCTTTAATGTACTTAGGTATTTTGTTACATACTTTTGTTGCCATTGCATATATACTCTTCTGTAAAAAACAGTTCTACTTGGTACTAATAGATAATATTACCGTGTCTGAGCGACGTTGACTTTCTATTATATATGTTAACATTACGTTTTACAAAAATGCTTGTTTCATAAATATATAATGAGGGAAATGTTAGAATTTTTAATTTTTGAAAATGTGGCTTAAACGTGTCGGTACTTTTTAAACTAGAGATGCACGTAGACATTTTTTGTGCAATGAACACATCGCGAATGTTGGGTGCATTGTCCCAAAATATAACGCTATATCTCAGGATTGAGGCGACATAAAATCATTTCCTTTACACTCAAATAGCGTAAAACAATAGCATTATGCATATGCCATTTCACGCTGGTATTTTGTGAGAGCGTGTCTTACCCGGACGAGCTGAGTAAATCATGCTGCAGGCTGCAGCCAAGCTTGAAAATGGTGGGTACTGGGTATAGTCAAATTACATCACCGTGCCTTCCTACAATTGTGTATCCCATTTAATTTGGCGTTGACTAGATTCGTTTAATATTAAGAAGACTGCATCTGTAATTTAGTCCTTCAATATTCAGACACAACATTTATAACACTGCTCGTAGCTCGTCGCGTCAGTTACGCCCGCTATTCAATTCCACTCTCGCATAAATCACGTTCCGAATATTGCGATGCACATTTGCTTTTCCTTAACGTTAGTTTTATTTGTTCATCCATTTTGCTATATTGTATAGCCGTAAAGATTTACCCAAAAATTCGCATATTTTTACGTAATATTGGTTTAAAGTTGTCAAAAGATTACCTGTTATGTAATGAAACAATTAGTTTACAACAAAACAATTACTTATATACGTGGTAGAGCCATGCTCGACCGGGGAGTGACCACGCTCTCACAAAATACCAGCGTAAAATGGTAGCTTAATGCTGCTGTGTTTCGTATGGTTACTGAAGAGAACCGGAGACCCTTTTTACGGGAAACGCATCTGTGTTTTGATTCTTAATCAGAGATAGATGTAGACGTCTATGGGCCACAGCATCCACTTACCATCAGGTGGACTGTGTGCTCCTTTGTCACCCTTATTCTACAAAAATAACTTAAAAAAGTACCTTAAAGGCGTTAGACAAACATACGCGAGGATAGATGTAGACGTCTATGGGCCACAGCATCCACTTACCATCAGGTGGACTGTGTGCTCCTTTGTCACCCTTATTCTACAAAAATAACTTAAAAAAGTACCTAAAAGGCGTTAGACAAACATACGCGAGGATAGATGTAGACGTCTATGGGCCACAGCATCCACTTACCATCAGGTGGACTGTGTGCTCGTTTGTCACCCTCTTCTATAAAAAAAAGTTTTTTTTAAACAAGAATAAAGAAAGTGAGATATAAATTAAAAAGAAATAAAAGTATTAATTTTTTTTCAAAATAAAACTCATGTTGCCTTCGTATGTTCGCCAATCTTCCGGAAGGGGCAGAATAACGTTTGTCTGGCCAGATATTCTTTCTATGAAAACTAGAAAACAGTTGCACAAAAATGAATCTAGTTTAGAAAAAAAATATGAACAAAGTGACGCAAATGACTAGGATCTATTTGTAATAAAATGGAATAACGTTAGAACTTTGCAGTTAATGCCCACAAATGAATGTTTTGCGACCGAAGTTTAATTGAGATTTGCAGCCAGATTTAACTACAGATTAAACGAGGAAGGGTTAAAATAAACGGGATTTTTTTTGTATTTTCTAATTACCTGCAAGAATCAATCACACAAATTCTATTTACGTTCTTTTAAATTTTTTTGAACGTAGATCTTAGGGTGAGAAACGAACACTCAGTCCACCAGGTAAGAAAACATAAAAGGAAATAAAAAATACGTGTGGCACTCGGTGACCGCCGCGGTAAAGCTATTGCATAGCATTTTTTATCAACTTATGCAATTATAATTATTTATTTATTTTATTTATGCAGTTAAGTCTTTGATATTATATCAAGTTACACTTTTTAAGCGTGGTGACCGATAAGAAAACAATTTTTTTCTCTTATTGAATAAATGAGAAGTTAATATTGTTTAAAATATTGTTAATATCTTACAATACATGTAGGTTATTCAGGAATTTTTATCATTGAGTTAGCAGCTAGTGTACACTCATACGTCTAGTCGCACGCACACAAACACCGTGCCGAAGTCTGCCGAGTGCCGAAGTGTGCCGAACTGAAACGACGTTAGACGATGCACGGCTTTCAACGCCACACCTCCGTGCCCGTCGGAGTGGGGAGCGTGAGGTTTTTTTCGTTACGGAATTTCTTGATTCGGTCCCCGCGCTCAAGGCCCCGCGATAGAAGCTATGCAATAGCTTAATAAAAATATACAAAATAAACCCTTATTCTACAAAGATATCATTCGTACGAAGCCGGCGCAGATTGCTAATACTATATAAAAACACCATTGATAAAAATAAACAAGAGCAAGCAGACATAATCTGATTGCATGACAGACATGATGCTGACACGTCACTGACCCAACACAAAGCTAAAAACATGTCAAATGTTTAGTTGTGCAGTGGTGGAAGAGAGAATACTAATGGCGTGAAAGCGAATACTAATGAAAGGAACAAGTAATTGCTCTTATACATACAATTATACAGCTTTCCCTCCACCGAAAATTACGTCGTAATTACTAATGTTACACTCAGATAGAACGCGGCTGAGTTTAATTGTGCTAAAAATTGCTTGCTAAATTTAATTAAGGTTTTCAAATTGAATGCCAATGATGGTAACTTATGTTTCTTATAAAATTAGTTTTAAAGATACACAGCCTATAACGTCCTATAGATCTCCTTTCATTTCCGAGAAGGCTTTTAGAGTAAGGACGTCCGACGCGCTGCAATAATGCGTCATGGCGGTGTCCACAAATCTTCGAAATGTTTTCTTTTATTTCTTAGACATGTGGGTTTCTTCTCGATGCTTTCCTTAACCGACAAGCAAATTGTAAATCAGCATTTAAAATAGCAATTAACATATTTCCATTATTACCGGCGGGAATCATACGCGAGCCGCTTGCACATACATGTCAAATTGGAGTGACTTTCTTTTGGTTACTTGTGTACTATTAAGACATTAATAAACATTTTAAAAATATTTGTCAATCTGTCTGTGTGTCGGTGCGCTTAACTTAACTTCGCAATGGTTAAACCAATTTCAATGCAACATCACGAACAGGTAGAGAGCAATGCCAGGAGTGATCTAAACTCAGTATGTTTTATCAGAAAAACTTGGAGTTTTGGAATTTTGATTTATGATCATGACATTATTATTAATTGTTTGCAATTTTTTTTTAATTTCATTAATGTTAGAACATGCAGAAAATACTATACTTCCATCTGTAGAGTGTAGACACAGTGTTGAGAACAATCTCTCATAGGAGAATAGTTGAAAAAGTGTCCATCTGTAAGCAATAAATAACAGTTCAAAAACTCTCCACAACAGCGCTGGAGTAGCTACTGGAAACAGCTACATGAAATGAACTTAGCAGTTGTCGACGATGTGAAGTGTGCTGCTAAACTGCTCAGTAGCTCTAAAATCTAAAATAATTTTATTTAGTAAATATAACCTCGAGAAAATAGTCTATCCCACTAATATTTTTCGGCGCGTTCATTAAAATTTACCTCGTAGCTATAGTGGCGCCACCCTTATTTAATGGTTTTCTATGGACACTTTTTAATACACAATCTGTACTCCTTACCTCTACATTCCATACTTCCATCCTTACCAGTACGTCAAAGTTCTCTGAAACAAGCCGCCAGCCAACCATGACTGTGGTGAAGTAATTTCTATGAGGTAATTTACCGGGAGACTTACGTCATCAGTTGACTTCTATAGGCTGGACTGGCTGGACGGATAATTATATAAAAAAAAAAACAATGATTAATTAGAGTTCGTACAATTTTCCTTTTCTACAACTTTGCAATACAGAACACGTCTTGATTTAAATTGAAAGTCAAAATTCGGCGGCTTAATTAAAGATAAAGGACATTTACAAAACCTTTGAGTTCGCGAAGAGTACATGAGTAGTGAGTACGTAGAGTAAGTGATTTCGCAAGGCATAGTCGTTACTTTTAATGTGCCTATATTAACTCCTTTAATAATGTATAAGCTTCATAATTAGCTACAGCTTTCTAAGTGTTTCTCGTGAGAAAATGATCTGGTATGTAGGTGTTCTGGTATTGTGGCGTACTAAGGTCAAATAACAGCTTAATGCTGTTGTGTTGCGTATGGTCAGTGTAAGGAACCGGAGACCCTTTGTACCTTGAACGGTGCAGTCCATCTCAGATTTCAGGAATGCTAAGGCATCTGTATTTTGATTCTTAATCTACGACAGATATAGATGTCTATGGGCCACATCATCGATTTAATATCACGTAGACTATGTGCTCGTTTGTCTCCCTTTTTCTTTAAAAAAAGCTTTAGTAGGAAGTCTGGTAGGCTACCTATTAACTTTTCGTTAAAATAACTATTAACAAGTACATACTGCGGGATCGAACCCGGGCTGCTCGCGTACTGTGAAATTTACAGCGAGCACTTAGTGACTGAACTAACACGGCTCTTAAGGTAGTATTAAACTAAATTAAGAAATTGCAGCTATACTTTGTACGTCATGGGTATTCTTCTCTCGCAATAATAGGGTGAGGTCCATTTGCTTGCTAATTAGAGACAAGTGAGGGGCCTTGGATACGTTTCCCGCACTTGCGAAATGAATGTTAAAGAGTGTTATGCATATATTTGTGTTCTTTTTTTGCCATCGTAGTAGTAACTTCACTACACTATAATAATTTCAGCTTTTAACAATTAATATCGGGTTCGATCTACGAAAAATGAGTATTTAAAATAAGTAAAACAGATTCAAAATAAAACTGAATAAAATATGTTAAATCAGTTTCATTACTTATTATTATTAAGTATTCAGGTAATTTTTTTATAAATAAAGATGAAAAATGAGCACACAGTCTTCCCGATGGTTAGTAGACGCTGTGGCCCATAGACATCTTCTATATCTTTCTGTGGTTAAGAATCAAAATGCAGATGCGTTATTACCCCTGAGGATTCAGATAGAATATCTCGTTTTCAGTAAAAAGGGTCTCCGGTAAGTTTATGCAAAGTTTTAAATAATATTAAAACTTTAGACCTTTTCGATTTTATACTTCCCTATTTATTTGCTCTCTTTTTTTAAACGGAATTTTTTTTTCAATATGGATTATAAACAATACTTATTGAAAGGCACTCTTTTGTTTCGTTTACCCCTGGTTCGGAATAAAAACCCCTGTCCTGGGAAGAACCAGCAAGAAATCCAGCGTATCGACTGCGTGAGTGATACCGACCACGACGCATCCACTACGGAACCACACGGAACTATTACAGCGGCCGGCCGCATCGCGAACACAACATGGCGGTGACGCCACGACTAGGGTTGCAAAGCAACCACAAAGTAACTGCAAAAAGCTGCAGCGACACTATTTATACTCGACCACATTTTGTCGCTGCGATGTGGTGTGGTTTGTGGTACGTGTGAGCCGATCCTTTTCTAAGGATCGGTTAACGCACATTTAAAGTTTGAAAACGAAATTAATTATTACAATGTAAGAAAAAAAGTAACAATTAAAGGCGTTCGCCTAGGGTTTTTCACCGGTATTATAAATTAAAATAGTGAAATGTTCATTAATTAAGTATAAAACAAAGTTGTAGGTACATTCAGCATTTATAGGTAATTTAAGATTGAAGGGAATGCTTTTAGTAGTAGTAATAGTAGTAGTAAGTAGTTCCGGAAAAGAAACATAGTGCAGAGACAAACAAAGCCAAGATAACTAAGGAATAATATGTCAATACAAATACATATTATTATGTATGTAATACGACTTATCTTTCAAAAATATTTATCTCTTTATTATACTCGTACAAACTTCAAAAATGTTTCGTAGCACGCATGTTTATTCGTACAATTTTACATTAGCCGGTACACGAATATCAAAACAATATTTCTTTCAGATTTCACGTTTTCGGTTAGATTTTCATAAAATCTTTAAACCTTATTACTTTAATAAATTATTATCTTTTTTATGTGAAATACCATTAAATTACGTTAAAATGTGGGCTCAAAAACGATTGTCTACTTTAGTCATATTCCATTACCATGATATATAATTTTATTATATAAACGTTATAATAACTAAATTATTAATAAATTAAAATTTATTTAAGCTCCAAAACTTTATCATTTCTTTAAAACAAGTGTTGAAGAAGCCTACAAGGAGTGTTTTTAAACTCATTACTATTAGAAAATCGTCATCAGTTCTAATAACTTACTATACGTAACGCAGCACTATACTTCTATTTACCGCTGGTATTTTGTGTAAGAGGCCCTTCTAAGTCGAGCTGCCTTATTATTGCTGCAGCCATTATACTCTGCCACGATAGGGGGCAAACGATCATGAGATTCACCTTATGTTAAATGACTACCGCCATCCATGAACAACTGTAACATCAGAGGAATTGCATGTGCGTTTTTTGCTAGACTCTGTTACGTAAATACATCTCTCTACGATAACGAATAACGGTAAGAAATAAGCATGAAACTCTAGATCATAAATATTAAATTAGGAAGTGCATACGACAGTAAAAAGAACGTTTATAAAATACGAGTATTTTAGGAGCTTTATGTCAGGAAGTAGGCACGAGAAGTTACGCCACCCTTTCAACTCCAAGCGCCATTACGTAGTCATAAATTCAAATTTTGAATCAATGAATATGTTCCACTTAAATATTATATATTTATAATGATAAAGAATTTTGTATTAAGTTCTTTTCTAATTTCTGAGTCTGAGAATGATTTAAAGAAATATTACGTCTAAAACTTTAAGTATTTTTTAATTCATTATATTTAATAGAATAAGAGTAACAAACAAGCATACATTCCATTTAATGTGAAGTAAATATTATGGCTCAAGATAGCTTCGTCTATCCTCGATTAACAATTAGAATATAGGTGCGTTGCCATTCCTGAGGGCTAATATAGAAGGCCTCGTTATCAGTAAAAGTATCTTCGGTTATCTGGACTTTTTATGTTGGTATTGTGCGAGAGCGTGATACTTCTCCGGTCGAGGCGAGCCATTCGTACTGCAACTATAGTGCAGCTGCATGGCTCTACCACCATTACAACACCCACACCTTTGGTAGCGAATTTGAACCAAATTTATTTTGACTCCATAAATGAAGATAAGTTCGTTTAAGATTCAAGTACAAGATATAAACGTGTTTGACTGGTGAAACTTTTTGTCAGACATAAGTGAGACTGGCGCATCCTGTCGAACTAGCGTTATTTGTTGTTAATATTTAATCCATAATGTTTAAAATTAAAATTGATAATATAGTGGCGGTGTTTATGATATGATATATATGTTTTACAGAATATACACTACGCATATTCACAAGTCCATTGCAGGACACAGGCCTGTTCCAAAGATTATCTCATAGGGGATGTGTGAATATATGCTATAGTTGCCACCCTTGGCAGGCAGGTTGGCAAGCTTAGTTTTTTATTTTTAAGTTGTTAGTAGGAAAACACCGTCGCCTATCTCTAGGGCTGCCATCCGTCCGGGTTTGCCCGGATTTGTCCTAGTTTGGAAGACGTCCGGGGAGCGTCCGGGCGGGGTATAAATTGCAGTCCGGGTGCAACCCAGACTACAATAAAAGTATGGTTTTCGATCAGGTCCCATTTAATTTTATTAAGTTAGTAATTAATATTAGGTTTGTTAATATTTTAATACCTAAGAAGGTTAAAAAATAAAGCAAAATCACTCACTTGTCGTCACAAGAACGATTAAACACACTATTTCATGCAAAAAAAGAGACTTAAAATTAAAGTTTTCTTCTATCAAGTACAGCGTAAAATATATTTTAATCAAGATGTAAGTGAATGAAAAAAGTATTGAAATGTTCGGGGTGAAAGCTCCAAAATCCGGAGAACTTACGCTTCCAGTCCTGGGGGGCAGGTTTTCGAGATGGCAGCCCTACCTATCACCAAGCTTAAACCTTTTATATTCCTTCTATATCCTCTTACGTCACCCAAATTCTTAGATTAAAAGGATGTCAATGGTTTAATTTGACACCTTATAAGGATATTCACTTTGTAGTGACGTCATCGTATCCACTCCCCCATATTATTCCGTGTGACTCGTGAGAGTTGCCGGAGGGACATTGAAGCAGCAGGTGGGCAGCGGCATCTTCCTTACAACTGAACATAACAAAGAACTGCGGCCGAGACACCTCCCTATGAGTAATCAATAGGCTTGTGTTCAATAATGGACTTCTTATATTATGTAACGAATTAATGAATAATTCTTACGAAAATTAATAAATAATACGCGTGAAACAAAAAATATTGACGTATACTATAAATCTATTACTACTTTATGATTTAAAAAAAGAAAATTTCAGATTAAACAATTATTACGGCAAGAGGAAGAGAAAATATCTAGTACCACGTATTTATAATGAGATATATTCTGCAGACGATTGTGGTAATAGAGAAATATTTTAAAGGAAGTTGAAAGCATGATTGCTGGATAATTATACGCGTAGGTAGTTTTAATTAGTATAAATATGTGTAATTATTAATAAATTTCAAAATAATGAGGTATGTAAATAACACTGCTGAGTTTAAATTTAATATTTCTATTTTATTTTTTAAATTCAAGATTAAGATTTTAATAACAGTAGGTACATAGAAGGTAAGTGGATGATGTATTCGCTAACATACTACCCTGCTGTTTGGCGAAAGTAAAAGTTTTGTGTTAAAAAAAAGTTTTGCTCTGTGGGATCTCGTGGCAGCAATAATGTTCTGAATTTTTCCGATAGCTCCTTCATAATGTAAAGTTAGAATGTAATTTCAACAGCAAAGAACGACATTGGCTTCATAACTCTGATTAATTAGAAAATTACCTACAAAATGACCAAAAATTTTGGTCTTTTTTGCATATATTCCGTATTAAAATGGAGTTACGGTAGTCCTTTACATTTGAAAGGGTTCCTCAATGTTCACCAACGACAGTTTCGCGGACTAAGTTAGATTAAGATTCGTAGGTAATCTCTAATAAATGTAGGAGTGTAAATGAGAGCTTGAAGATATTAAGTGAACACGAAATATCTAAAACCACTGTCGGCTTGTCTTTAAATTCAATTTTTTTTGTAGGATTGGATGACAAACGATCACACAGTCCACCTGATGGTAAGTAGTTGCTTCGGCCCATAGACATCTACATCTATCCCCGATTACGAATCAAAATGCAGATGCGTTGTCATTCGTGAGGACTTAGGTTGAATGCCTCGTTTCCAGTAAAAAGGGTCTTCGGTTCTCTAAACTCACCATACGAAGCACAGCAGCATTAAGCTACTATTTGACGCTGATATTCTGTGAGAGCATGCTCCTTCCCCGGTCGAGCCGACCCATTCATGCTACAACTATACTACTAATATAACTGCAGCATGGCTCTACCATATAAATCATATCAGCTTTTTGCTAAATAATAATCTACTTAAAATAATACTGTGGATCGCTAATATTAAATATAATCCTGTTCAATAATGTTAAAATATTATATAGGCAAACAAATACTTTATAAAAATAGAATACATGGTTTATAATAACCTCTGGGAATGAGGTGGTCGCTTTCAAGATGTTTCTAAAGTTAATTTTGTAAATGGTTTGCATAACCTTTCATATAAAATATAAAAAAGAACTTTATTTAATTACAATATTTACAATTAATATTCTTAACACACAATAAATATAAAAGAAACAAACTAGTACAGGAAAACTAAAACTAAAAACTCAAACCGTCGAAAAGTCCAGCTCCTCGTGGTAGTGTCAAGAACGCTGGCTGCGTTTCCTCGCTGAATGGCTATACTTAGCGTTTGAGCGAGAAAGGAACCAGCCTTCTTATCACCAGCAGCGCCGACCAGTCGTGGATACAGTTCCTTTAGGAATTTCACTGCAAGGGGGCCCCACGGACCGATAGTCTCTCTTTTTATATTGTTTAATTTACTTTTAAAAAGTCCCGCTGGTTTTCTAGCTGCTTCTTTCCAGGACAGAGGTTTTTTTTTACAAACCAGTGGTAAAAGTTAAAAATGGCCTTCAATAAGACTTGCATGTGATCTATATTGAATAAAAATATATTCTATTCTCTATACCGAACTGTACCCTACATTCTGTGGCATTGAATTTCGTAACTTAAAATAAATAAATAAATAAAGCACGATCTCATTATCCTTTAATTAAATATGTAAAAATTAGCTAAGATTCGCGTGCAATAGTGAAGTTCTTCATTCTTCGTTAACGACTCTGTGGCGCAGTAGCTTAGCAATGTCTAGCGGCGCTGAAGAACTCGGATTTGAATCCCGCACGAATCAAGTATTATATGGTCAACAAATTATTATTCCGGGTCTTGATGTTTATGTTTGTGAAATTCATGTATAAACTGCCTTTACGAGACAGTAGAAAATCCTACTATAAAAAAGATTTTTTTAAGAAATTATTAATAAGTAAGTCTTCATCGGTTCGTCAACGCTTACAGCTGGACATAGGTTTCCCCTGTTGTGGGGAGGAGTTGGCTTATGCCCGATTATTCAAGAAACAATGCGGTCTCCGCAACGATCCGTTTAATTACATACGTGGCGTGTATGAGGTTATATTACAAACTATTTATTCAGCAACTAAGGATGACTTAAATGAGTAAACTTAAACTGATAAACAGTTGAACTGGTATTTTGTTTTCAACAAATAGTTTTCATGCAGTTCATTTACTGCAAAACGACTCGTATAAAAACGAATCGTTTTTAAATATAGAAACCGGGCATTATTTGTCGCTATCGACAGGTGAATTATCGATCGCAGTATCAAACGGCTCTCACACGCCGTAGCCGTAGCCGATCCTGGTATTTAACGTCGTACGTAACGTGACGATAAAGTAAAATCCTCCCTTCCCTACAATGGTAAAGGTTCATGTTCAGCAGTGGACTAACGAACCAATAATGATTATTCTTGAATATTCTTGACTTGACATTGCAGAGCTATGCTGCAGCCATATTAGTTGTATCACGAATGGGTCGGCTTGACTGGGTAAGGACTACGCTGTCACAGATCACCAGCGTCCAATAGCAACTTAATGCTGCTATGTTTCGTATGGTGAGTGAAGAGGACTGGGGACCTTTTTTTATGAAATCTAGACATTCCATCTTAGTTCTAAAGGCTGACAACGTATCTGCATTTTGATTCTTAATCGAGAACAGATGTAGATATCTACGGGCCACACACATCCACTTACCATCAGGTGGACTTAGTATTTAGTATATAGTTTTGTATGTTCATTGGCAACCTGCAATAAAAAGGAAAAAATTGAAAATATTCCTAAAAACTGACATTTAAGAAAAAAACTAAAGGTTTGTATTTGTTATTGTGTTGAAATATGGCAACTCTAATTTATCAGAAATATTCAACAAGTCATGAGGAAGATTAATGAATACAAAAAGAGTTGCACAAATTAAAAGCAAACAATACTCGCCGCCGGAGTCTCCCCCGCCAGCTGTTCACCTTTTCCGCCCCCCTTGAAGAAATTATATTTCACAAAGATTTATTAATTAACAAATTCGTTATATTTTTTTAACTTTGTAAGATTTTTAATAAAACATATTAAACTTCCGCATTTCGTAATAGAATCCATAAGTATATATCATCCCGTAGGTTTCGTAAAGGGCGACAGGGAGAAACTAAAACAGGAAGTGGGTAGCGTCTTCCTGATATTCCTACTTTTTATGGCGTATCAGAATTATACATTATATAATATACAATATATTATATTATTTCATCAAGATATTTGATTACAAATTGTTTATTAACAGGCAGAAGTAGCTCACCTACAATATAATAATAATAATAATACTCGCCTACAATGCACGCCGTGCTGACCTATTATTATTAACATAACATTTAGTTCTTAGTTCTAGAACAGAAATATTTTAATTTAACAAATATTGTATGTCTTCTTGATTATTCTTAATAAAATAAATAACAACCCGATAAAATACTGCGGTTCCAACTCACCTTCCAAACGTGGCATAAAAGTAAGAAAAGTAAAGGTACAGCCTATATACGTCCCACTGCTGGGCACAGGCCTCCCCCTCATTTCTGAGAGGGTTTTAGGACAAGGAAGTGCCCGCCGCGCTGCCCCAATGCGTGTTGGCGAACTTCACATGTCTTCGAAATATTTTTTTCTTATTCCTCAGAAATGCAGGTTTCCTCACGATGTTTTCCTTCAGTGCCGAGCACGTGGTAAATCAGCACTTAAAATTGCAATTAACAATTTCATTGGTGCCGGTGAGGATCGAACCCGGGTTACTCGCGTTCTGTTAACGTGGCATATATGGCAAAATCCCCTTCAGTAGCTAATGTATGGGTTAGAGAAATGTAGCCCACTCAGAGACTTTTAACAAAAAAAATCAAGAGAATATGTGATTGTCGCAACCATCCTTACTGGGCCTGAAGCCGGACAGCTTATGTACATTCTACTTATTCTGATGAAACCGATAGACCTACCCAACCCATACCGTCAAAACGGCTTCAATTCTTATTTTTATAGCAAAACGGTGGCAAACGAGCACACAGTCTACCTGATGATAAGTTGCCGCTGTGTGATCCATAGATATCCACATCTGTTCTCGATTAAAAATCAAAATGCAGATGTGTTGTCACCCCTGAGGACTAAGATGTAATGTCTCGTTTCCACGCTGTGAGAGCGTGGTCCTTCCCCGGTTGAGCCGACCCATTCGTGCTATAAACATAAAATAGATGAAGAATGGCTGTATGCCCTAAAAGTTCTCCGTTAAAATGTTACTTATATTAAACCTGTAGGGATTTTAAAAAACTACGTATATTTACTTGAATTCATATTTATTAATTAAATTCAATTCAAATTTTTACAGTTATGATGTTTGCGGTCAGAAAAAAATACCATTCTCTATAGTAAAACAACACAATTCGTATGACAATAAATAAATGACTACTAACCTGGAAATCCCATACAAGATAGAGTACGTGATTACGAAGCATGCACACGTATACAATTCAAACTTGTTCAGCGGAATCTATAGGTAAATTACTATGCTATCTCAGAAAGGGTTAATTAACAACCTCGAAAGGTTAGAGATGGTCTTGAATTAACGTGTTTAATTAATGTTTATAGTGATTCGGAAACCACCAAATAGCAAGGTACAATATGAAACTTTGACTGTAGTGGCTACACTAAATTATGTCATGTATTTATTTAATATTGAAAAATTGCCGTGATATGTAGAACAATTATATAGTCAAACAAAATATATTTAACAGTTATTGGAAGGTGGTAAAGCTCACTGATTTAGCTTATGTTCTCTTGCCTCGTAAACATCCATATCGCATTCAGATGGAGACAAACAAATTATTCCGCTCCTTTGCTGTACTTTGTTTGAAGGCGTGAAGAACAAAGAGACTCGCCGAGAACCTGGATGTCCGCTGATGGAAGGGGAAGGAAGAATTAAAACATGTAATTAATGTTTTTTTAAAGTTAACTATATTTTTTAATTGTTCGTGTGACAGAGTAGCGCTGTATACATATTTTATATATCATTTATAGGCACCAATAATTCAGATTTGTATCAAAACTGCAAGCTTATGGTTTTGTTATCACGTATAGAAAACGAATATCTTTAAAATCATCATTCATAAATATCACCGTCATAATTAGCCAGAAAAAAACAATGTTCGAAATAGGCCTTCTCTCTTCCTAGAGAAGATTTGGCTTAGTGATGGCTTGATCCTCACTCTTTGCAGGCGGATGGACGGGAGCAGCACCAGACGTGAGCACCTTGGACGCTGCTGCCCGTCGCCGATCTTCTTATAGTACGTCTGACAGAAGCGAGATGGTTATATCGTCGCCTATAAAAAGCCATAAGGTTATTTTTTCTAAAAAAGGTGGTACGTTCGGCTCACCTGATGTGAAGTACCAATCGCCACCCGTGAACAACTGCAACACCAGGGGAATGGCTGCGTTGCCGGCCTTTTTAAAAGGAGTAATCTTATTTCTTATAGTTTTTTGGTATTACCTCTTACGTCACCCATGAGTCGACCCAGTCGTGGATGATGCCGTCTCTTATGCTATCATCACTTCATAATCACATCACAAATTTTAACACATTACTGTGTCCATACATATTAATATAATGCGGTGGTAGTTTAGAGACTAAGCTCGCAGCAAATTTTGCAGTTCATGATTCACAGTTCGATTCCTGCCGACGCCAATGAAGTGAACATTTAAAGTACCGATTGACCAAGATGAGTCTGGTGGCGAGGAAAACATCGTGATGAAACCAGCGTGTATGGGAATGTATATTGGGATATCTTAAGCCCTCAAAAACTTTTAAGGGTTAACTAGTTAAGGGTATTCCTGTTTTAAAAGCCTTTCGAAATTTTTCATGTTTTAAGTAAATCTAAAACAAGGGGGTGTCGCGAAAGCATAATAAACGTAAACTAAGAGACTTTGACCCAACCTCTAGGGACTAAGATCGAATGCGCCTGATATGCCTCTTTACAAGAAAATAAAAAAAACAAGTATAACTTCCCCGGTTTTGTCACTCAGCAGCATAATTCTATTTGACGCTAGTGTTCTGTGCGAGCATGCACAATCCCCGGTCGTGACAAGTTATGCAGTGCTGCAGCGTGGCTGCAGCGTTGAAACACCATCACAAGTCATCATCATATTTTTTTATGTGTGAGGAACAACACCGTTCACGGCTTTTTTTGAAATAAGTTCTCGACTAACATCCCTGCATGAGACCTCCGTGACGGATTACACATCATTGAGTTATTTGATCACCCCTCGTTTTTGTGTTTAATTTGCATATCTTTGAACATAATTCCAATTCTCCGTGCTGAAGCTATTCGCTTTATTTAAAAGTCCCATTTAATTTAGACTGGAATACCTTCCCAAATTTTTTGTTTGCCTACAGTGATCGTGTAGCGACGGTGCGGTGTAAGAAATAGGATTTTATAATATTTTGAAGAAAGAACCGCTTACAATCATATCATTATGAGAGAATTAGGGTGCGCAGGGATGTTGCATCCCTTTGCATTTTCTATCGCATCTTCTACGGTAAGTGTTCTGAGGAATGGTTCGGATTAGTTCCAGCCGCCAAATTTTGCGAACGCACATCGCGTCAAAATTCACAATATCATCCTCACTATCTGGATGCTTGGCGGTCCACCACTGTGCGCTTTACTGCGAATTTTCTTCCTCGTACAGTTTTCCGTGTTGTTTACCACTAGCGAATTTTCTGGAATGATACGACTTAGGGACCTTCAAGAAAAGAGCTTACTCTTTTCTAAAAGGCTGGCAACGCACCTGCAAAAAAAGCTATATAAACTATATATCATATAAGTAACAGAACAAAAAGTTATTAAATACAATGTCATATGTATATTATAAAGAATAAAATTTCACTTTGAATATAAAATTGGATATAATATTAGCTTACTGGCGTAAGGTCCATAAATTTGAAATGTTATACGTGCCAAAGACAGCCTAGAACCATTTATAAAATATGGCTACTTAAAAGCCGTAACGTCCAGAAGTAGGTGGTAAAGGCATGACACCCTTTTAACTCCAAGGGTATGTAGGTAGAGTGCATTCCCTCTGGTCTTTGCCGTGAAATGAAGTTTGACTTTACTTACAGTTTTAAACGAGTTCAAAAAAAGGTGGATGTTCTATATTTGACGCGTATGTTTTTTTTATTGTGTAAGCTCACCGAATTTTCGGAAATGGCTGAAGTGACTCAACTCCTTTGTGAGGGGGGTAAAGTTTTTAGCTTTGAGTGTGACAAAGGAGCATATAGAAGATGCTAAGTGGTCTTCCCTCGCTCATTTGTTCTGCATGATTGAACCACTAAAACATTCCTTTCTTAATCCTGATCTTACATCATCTTGTAAAATACACTTATCTCCACAATTGCTCGAACCTTAAAATGACAATTCTGATGTAGCCTTGATGTTATAAATGTTATTATCATATTGACTCTGATCAATCAGCTAAATTTATAGGAATTCACACTGACATGTATTTGAATTGGAAGTAGGAACTTAAAGCACTGGAATCCACTGCTTAGTTCAGCATGCTATGCCTCAAGATGTTTACGAGAGAAAATTACGTTAAAGCTGCCTAAGTTAATTTATTTAACCGACCTTAAAAAAAGAAAGAGATTCTTTTTATGTGTGTTACTTCAGAAATTTTACTTTGGTGAACCGATTTTGATGATACTTTTTTTCATATAAATTTGATTAAGATCTGACCAGTAATTATGAGTTATCTTAATAATGCGTATTTAATTGAGTTCGACTACATTGATGATGTTCTCATTTTATTTGTATTGAATTCAGTTGTTTTACCACTTGTGCTCTAGTAGAATCTAAACTACGTTATAGCATAGTGTTCTGGAGAGACAGCTATAAATGTATTATTAATATATAAGCATTGGCATATTAACGGTCCCCTCTCTGTATAACCTACTTTTAAATTTAAATATGAAATTTAATAAAGAATTTGCATAAATATGATACAAACAAAGAATGTACGCCACATCACAAGATATCCAGCCATTTCAGTCTTTAATTATTTGCCTACTTCATTTAAAACAACTTGTTACTTACACAAATTTCTAAACAAACATTTTTTATTAATAAAAGCTTCTCTCAGTTGACGGTTACCTAAAATTTCTAGGTATTTTTTATTATTCGATAACCAGGTGGTACATTAGCTACAAATTCATAAATTATATGGCTTGCTTTCCCGTTGACAAATTACCCACTAACTACATCGCATTCAATCCGCACGATGGTTGTTGATAGAATACTGACAGGGTGCTTTGATTCGCGATACGATGCAATGACGAAATTGTTTTAAATATAAGATGCCATCAAAACATAACTTGTAAAAAAAAAACAGGTCTCGCAAATCAGTTCTTTTATAGTAAAAAGTTGTGATCCAGGTTTGATATGGTTACATACCAAATTGGTTAATTTATTCAGTCCCCACTTAAGGGTCTTTCTGTCTTAATTTATAACGTAATTAGCTAACATAACAACATCTTATTGTGATCATATCAATATTAAAATCTTTTATATTTTTAATAAATAGATTGACTTGGGCCATCGCATGAAAACACAATGTATCTCACAAGTAATACATATTATGTTAAAATCGATTATTTAGTGCGATTGCCAAGTCAATCTATTTATTTAAAATATAAAGGATTTTTAATATTAATATGGTCACAATAAGATGTTGCATGTTAGCTAGTCATTGAGTGACAAAATTAAGAAACTTTGACAAATTATAATTCCTAAATTACTGGTTCAAATTGAATGAAATTTGAAATATACAGTTTCTATACAATATCTGCTTGGTTTCTGAAAATTTAGGCTTCTAGTTCTGTTACGGACGTCGAAGAAGCAATCGTCCGTCGCCCCGCATTTATTATTTTTTCATTAATTCGCAAATTATTTAAATTTGTCTTAACCCCTGCTAGTTTAAAATAGCAATTATCATCAATTAAGTAATTAGTCAGACAGATGTCACAGTAATTAGCTTTTTACATAGTAGTTCAGTTTCTCCCTTATACAAACATAAATACAGTCCACTTAGCTCTCATCCCTTACAAGTTCTATCCACTGCCGTGCCCCCAGATATTTGCTTTATTCAATGTCTTTAATCAAAACATTTTGTTTTAATAATTATATTAATAAACTGCGATGCCAACCCGCCTGCGAAGCGTGGCGATTATGAAAGATCCCTTCTCTTTCTTTGGAGGCAATCTTTGGATGGGTACATGTTCAGTAATGCACTTTTTATAGGCTGTTAAACAATAACAGAATGGATGGATGGGTGTAATAATATGTTCATTTTTGTTATTTGGATTTATTATTTACGCGAACACTACACATTGTTAAACTATGCGGGATTCGAACCCGTGACCCGCAATGCTGCAACCAATCACTGACACAGCGCTACCAAACCTTCCTTAAAATGAAAAATAAAAATGTTTATATTGCGCCTCAGGTTTATCGCCATCGACAGATGAAATCGTTAATTACAGTTTTAAGTGCTGATTTACCGCGTGCTCGACGGTGAAAAGAAACATCATGATCAAATAATAGTGGAAGTGGAAGAGCGTGGAGGACCACGCTCTTACAGAATCCGTTCGTGCTACAACCATAATATAGTTGCGGCGTGGCTTTATCACGTATAAGGCGTATTTGCAAGGAAAGGGAAGGTCTCCAAAGTCCCTCACTTGTCTCTAATTAGCAAGCAAGTGGGTCGCACCCTAATATTGTGAGAGACGGATACCCATAATGAACAAAGTATAGTTGCAATTTCTTAATTTTGTTTAATATTAACTTAGCCTTATGCTTACCGAGAGTGGCTCAATGGCTTAGTGAGCCGAGTTCAATTCTAGCGAAATAAATTTGTTAATAGAAATTTTGCAATTACTATATTGTTTAGCGGAAAGTTGCAAAGAAATTTATATTTTTATTTTTTATTATGATGGTAAGTGGTTATGTGGCCCATAGGCATCTACATTTATCGTTAAAATGCCGCTGCGTTGTCACACCTGAAGACTAAAATGGAAAGCCTCGATTCCAGTACAAAGAATCTCCGTTGCTTGACTCTCGACATACGAAACACAATAGCATTTAGCTGATATTTAACGCTGGTGTTCTGATAGAGCGTGGATATTTCTCAGTCAAGCCGAACTAATATATTATATAGTACGTGAGCGTGATGTGGTCATCTGATTAATATTATCACTTTCTAATAACTCAAAAACTACAGGCTTGCTTGCATAGATGCCTATGTTATACGATAGCTCCACATGTGTTTTTCGCACACTTTAATTATTGGACCGAGTGGCTACGCCTCCTGAGATTTTGGGTTTTTATAAAATATTCCTTAAGCAATAGTTTATAGATTAATCTTTGTTGCATGAATGCTAGAGATATTTGTAGGCGTAATTGTGTATTTATTGTTTGTCTATGTGTGAGAGCTACAACCTGGCGACACGCGTCCCGATATTAAAAGACAATAGAAGGCATTTCTATTGTCTAATTATTTGGATTTCTGTGGAGTTTATATTGTATTCGTTGTTTTGTATTCGATGTCTTTAAACTAAGTAAAACCTTTCATAATCCGTTACACTGGTAGTTTTATTTTAATTTTATCCAAAATTTCACCTGTCATATAACAAACGAGGTCTTTATTCAAATATCCGGGTATAAACTTGTTTAAAGTGAAACTTCTGGTTAGCTAAGTGTGCACTTACAATTTTTCTTAGATAGGTAAAATAGCGTGAATCACTTTACTACATTAAAATTAAAAAAAATTACATCCACGCTAGGGTTATCTTCTGTATCGTGGGGGCTGTTTGTATTAATACATTTTAAAAGGACAACCATTTAAACCCGGAGCAATTATTTGTAGGCAATACACACACGGGATTCGAACCCGCGGCTTTTAGCCCTGTAACTCATTGGCTAAGCCGCAGTCGTTACTTGGTGGAACTTTGCGATTAAACGATATATACTTCATTAAATTACTAGCTTTTAACCGCAACTTCGTTCGCGTTTAACTTATACAAAAAAAACAGCAGGTATATTAGTGATCTTTGGGCAACAAGGTCAACCATCGGTTAATTACTTTAAACTCAGTTTTATATTGCTATTATCTCGAAAACTGTGAGCAATGTAATAAAATGGGATAAAATAAGAAATAAAAATTGAGTACATATAATTTTTACGTAAAACTTTTCTTAAAAATGTAGCCTATAGCACATACATAGTTTTGTTGTAAAACGGTATTGCATTAAAAAAATGTTGATAAAACGATTTCGCATTAAAATTTAAGGCATAGTGTGTAATGACCTAATGACGATAATATCTGTGTAAAATTTTAACCAAAAAAGTTTTCTTAGAATTTTTTTTTAAAACCCAACGAAAAAAGATGGGTGTTATAAGTTTGACCGCTATGTATGTCTGTATGTAGCACCGTAGTTCTTGAACGGGTGAACCGATTTGGGTTCAAATTGTTTTATTTGAAAGCAGGTGTTCAAGCGATGGTTCTTAGATCGATAGATAGATAGATGGTGTTTTATCAAAATCGGTTTAGCCGTTTGAATATCATCAGCTTTTTTGTTTCGGGTTTTTTTTTTAAGTTCTCAATTCATGTAATATATATCATAAAATTTTTGGGCAATCACCAAAAAACCGTTTATTTTATTAGTTTTTCGATTTTAAAAACAAACAACTGTTTTCTAATAAAATATAGCCCGAATTACTCCTTATATTGCTCTACATCTGTTACTGAAGTTTCATAATAATCTGTCCGGAGATTAGCCCGGATAAATAGACAGATCGACAGACAGACAAACACACAGAGAACATTTTTTTATTCAATAGAGATTACAAGTAATTTATATTGAAAGTCAATTTTTTTACTTTACTACTGGTTCGAAAAAGCCTCTGTCCTGGGAAGAACCAGCAAAAGCCCAGCGGGACTTTTTTTAAACAAATTTTACGTCATTATGGTCCCAAAATATTTACAAAATTTATTTTAGAAACAGCTTGGAAGCGACCACCTCATTCCTAGGGGATATTATGATATTATCAACCAAACTATATAATAGAGAGATCGTGTATATTTATAACCCTGACCAAAAAAATGCATATAAAAATAGAAATAATTTCTAAGTCCGTGTTAAGACATACATATTGTATACAAGATTTAAGGCTCAGAATTCCGAGGCTAAGGTGCAAATTAGTTTATATAAAAATAGAAATAATTTCTAAGTCCGTGTTGATAATTTACAATCCTGTCCATTCCTTGGTTATCTGGAAGAAGTTGCTATCAGCAATAACAATGCCAATTGCAAACTTCTTTTCTACATAACTATAATCTCTGTATGTTTTGTATTGTGTGCAATAGAGGATGTTATATAAATAAATAAAATAATTTGGTGTAACCGCTACAGTCAGAATTTCATATTGTACCTTGTTCCCGAAATATTATAAAAATTAATCCAACGCGTTAATTAAAGACCGTCTATGACCTTTCGAGGTTGTTAATTAACTCTTTCAGATATTGCAGAGTAATTGACCTTTAGATTCTACTGAACAAATTTGAGCTATGCTGAATCTTGTTTGGGTGTCCAGGCTCGAATCTTTACAAATTGTGTTATATATTTTACTATAGTGAATGATATTTTTTTCTGACCATATCATAAATGGGAAAATTTTAATTTTTGAGAAAATAACTAAAACTGTTATTTTATATTGTAATGGTGGGATGACAAACTAGATGCTACAGCCCATATATATCTACAAGTATATCTATTCTCGATTAAGATTGGTTCTTTGATGTAATACTCGTACAAATGCCTTGTCACCCATTAGGACTATGATGGAATGCCTCGTTTACAGTACAAAAGGGTCTTTGGTTCCCTACACTCACCATATGGACACGGCAGAATTAAGCTGCTATTATACGGTGGAATTCCGTGAGAGCGTGTTCTTTCCTCGTTCGAGCCGACTCTTTCCAATAGCGTAGCTTTTGAATTTTAAAAAGTGATTTGTAAAAATAAAACCGACTTCTAAAACTAAAAACAATGAAGTAATTAGCACATAATAGCTTCTAAAGTCAGTGGTAAGAGATAGTATAAAAAGAATTAAAAGTCCCAACTTCTAAAGCTCTGCTCGGCTAAGCATAGAGTTGCAGCGCAGAGAGCCGCGGGTTGGAATCCCGCAAGGAACAAGTAGTTGTATGGTCTACAAATATTTGTTCTATGTGTATACCGCCTGCACGATACAGGAGATAATGCTAGTACGGGAATAACATTCAAAATTTTATTTATTTATTTATTGACTTTGATTTTGATTTTTGTAGAATATATATTATTGTTGTTCCTTGCGCTTTGTGGCACATCTTATGGTAAGCCTATATTCAGCAGTGGATCTGTGATGGTCTGTAATGATGGTGATGAAGTTTTTTCCTGATTAAGCAATGTTCCACTTTATCATCATCAACCAGTAAAAGACCATAGCTGGACATGGTCCTCTCGCATTGGAGTAAGGATTTGCCTCTTTTTATAACAACTGGCAAACGGATATACGATCGCTGTAAGAGACGTAGCCATCTTAACTACGCCTGGCGTGAAGATATGATATGGCGTAAGAGATAGTATTGACATCTATTGGTAGTCATAAGGTTTTTTTCGTATTTCCCATTAGTACTTATGATGACTCCCAAAAAGACGAAATGAGGAGAAGGAGACCCGTACGCCACCACCACACATCAAAACTAAAAAAGAATTTATACGTGGTAGAGCCGCGCTGCTGCTATATTATAGTTGTTGCACGAATGGGTCGGCTCGACCGGGGAAGGACGCTCTCACGCGTAACATAGCAGCTTAATACAACTGTGTTTCGTATGGTAAGTGTAGAAATCCGAAGAAACGATGCATTCCATCTTAGTCCTCAGGGGTGAAAACGCATCTGCATTTTGATTTTTAATCGAAAATAAATGTAAATGTCTATGGGCCACAGCATCCACTTACCATCGGGTGGACTGTGTGCTCGTGCGTCATTCCTATTCTATAAAAAAGTAAAGCAAACAATAATTCTAATTAGATCTTTCCGGCTTTTCCCGCGATCACCACTCAACTGTACGGCACCAAATCGTGTCTTCTGACTACTAATAATCATCATTGACGTCATCATCAACATTACAGACTATCAAAAATCTACTGCTTAACAGAGGGCTCCTCTACAAATTGTTCTACAGGGGGGAATATTAGGGAGAATATAGAAAAAGACAATTCGAACAGCTCTGCGCTGGATACGATCAAATGGAAGAAGCTGGCACTGGGGAGCCCCGGCTCAGAGATGGGTATTCCATGTGCGGCCGAACCTGCGCCTTGTAAAGTTGCAAGCGGTGTGCCGGCATGAAACACTGTCCCGCTCTGCTGAGCACGCCCAGCTTTTTAGAGGCCAATGTGGCCTTCTCTTCCGAATGACCACGAAATTGCACGTCACTCAAAAGCGAAAGGTAACTGCAAAGAACTTAAATTGATAAAAAGATTTCCACATAACCCAGCTTCAGAAATTAGTGCCAAGACTTAGTGTATAGAGTTTAAGCCTCGACTTTGAAGCTATTACGATCTGAAAGTTTTATATTCGTTAAAGTTAGCTTTTACCTTGAAACTGAGGAGATACGATGAAGGGGTACTTTTTAGCGGTAAACACCCAAACTTGTGTCTTCTGGGTATTGAAATGAACTAGATTTAGTCGCTCCCAGTCTGAGACTTTGTGGCCTCTCACGACACCTACGGGATGATATGGGCTAGTGCTTTCTGTTACGGAACGTGGAAGCTTAATATATTTGATTAAAAATTCTTTTGACTTACAACAATATAATGAATCTGTTAATTAATAAATATTTGCAAAATTTAATTTTTTTAAAGAGTGTGGAAAGTGTGAACAGCTGGCGGGGAGACTCTGGCGGCGAGTATTGTTTGCTTTTAATTTGTGCAACTCATTTCCTATTCATTAATCTTCTTCTTGACTTGTTGAATATTTCTGATATTTTAAACTGCCATATTTCAACACAATAATCTTTTTTTTCTAAAATGTCAGTTTTTCAGGAGTATTTTCATTTTTTTCCTCTTTTTTGAAAAACTTCATCATGAAATTGAAAAACAACCTATGAAATTGCCGTTAAATATGAAATAAGATAATGTATTTTTCTTATAATTTTTTATTTCTATTAATCAAAATAATCACCTACGCAATCGAATCATCTTTGCTAACGCAGTGTCAGTTTATTTAAACCCTTCTTGAAGAAAGCAGCTGGACGGGAGGCAACAAATTCTTCAAAGGCGCATTGTACTGCCTCTAGGGTATTGAAGGCGCAAGGTCTGGTGAGTACGGTGGATGACGGAGAGCTTCTAACCAGCTCTTGTAACTTGGAAACCGTTCGTTGTGCTGTGTGAGGTCTCACATTGCCGTACAGGAGCAGCTGGGATCAGTGACTGACCAAAGCTGGTTGGAGACATTCCATCGTTGTGTTCAGTTTTTCACAGTACACATCTGCATTAATGCTCATTCCGTTTGGTAGGAAGCTATGATGATCCACACTGGTGCCACACAACCAAACAGTGACCCTCACTTTGCTAGGAGTGAGTTTGATAGAATCAGGCGTTACTTTGCGGAAATCCATTATAATAAAAAATAAAAATATAAATTTCTTTGCAACTTTCCGCTAAACATATAAAATGATGTGTCTTACCTGGAATGAAGCGCACCTCCCGCCTTCCCTCAATTGCATACACTAACTCCGTCACCACTATACCAAGCACCACTACTCTCAACACCACTATTCCAGGCAAGACACACCATCGACGATAATACGACACGTGTTTCGCCTCTACACGAGGCATCATCAGGTAATATAGGCCGCCGTAGAGTCTATATTACCTGATGATGCCTCGTGAAGAGGCGAAACACGTGTCGTATTATCGTCGATGGTGTGTCTTGCCCTGGAATAGTGGTGTTGAGAGTAGTGGTGCTTGGTATAGTGGTGACGGAGTTAGTGTATGCAATTGAGGGAAGGCGGGAGGTGCGCTTCATTCCAGGTAAGACACATCATTTTATATGTTTAGCGGAAAGTTGCAAAGAAATTTATATTTTTATTTTTTAGGAGTGAGTTTGTATTTAGTGCATTGTTTAGGTCCTGAACCAGGATCCAACCAACTTGCTCAGCGCTTGCTATTGTCAAATATAAGCTATTTTTCGTCGCAGGTGACAATTTGGTTCAAAAGTCCTTCGTTTGTACCCGTTGAGCAGTGCAAGGCACGGCTCGACACGTACTTCGCGCTGGTAATCATTGAGTTTGAAGGGCACCCATTTATCAAGTTTTGTCAATTGTCCTTTTTACCTTGCAAATTTGATGCAAATGAAACAATATTGTTTTCATGCAAACTACAAAAAGCTGCTGCTAATTCAGCCGTACGTTGTGTATCACCAGTTTCCACAATTGCCTTTGATTCGTCGTTATCGACCAAAGTTTTTGGCCGACCACGCGTTCATTTTTGAGGTCGAAATTTTCAGAACGGAAGCGGGCAAACCAATAACAGTTGGTGTGTTCGCTGCGTCGTTGATGTTCTGCCAAGACGGTACTCATATATCATTATTACCCTAATTTCAAAAGTATATCCATGATGACAAAATTTTTTAAATTAGATGAAAACATAACGCTAATCAATAAACAAATGACTAATTTTGAAAAATGAGTTCCATGATTTATAAAATAAAATAAATTTTAAATTAGAATTCTTAGCCAGGGAAAAATTACACGTACTGTGTAAAATACCCAGACCGGCTACGACTACTGCATGCGTTTGGCACTGCTATCGTCAACCCACTTAAGGTGAATCCCTGACCAAAATGTTGCGAAAGTGCGTTTTTCAGACTCTATTATCTCATTAGTTATGAAAAATAAACTACATCTAAAAGTACATTATTAATGTTCGATATCTTATCATCACATTACACGTTCTAATTTATTTTTATGTGCTATAAATACATTTAAAATCAACTTTTAAAAAATGACTAAAATTCTTGATTACATGCATCTGTTGCTAAACGCAACGCTCTAATCATTTGAGGTTAACACTAATGGATAAATAATTAAAAAATCTATATTCTCCACGTTTTATTTAAATTTTTAAGTTCGTTTTTTCTCTTTTAATTGAAATAATTCCGAAAATTGTGTGACTTCTATGATAAAGGGGCGTGCGCAGAGTGCGGGCGGCATTACGCTGTATGCGTTAGTAGGAGGTGGCCGCGTCGCTGGTCGCTGCGTCCGTATTTCGCCGCAAACATAATATTATTTGAGTACCTACCAACCGATGCGCTTACGTCACGGTATATTGTAACTCGGCCGTATCTTAGAAATAAATCTTACAGCCGTGCGGTACGTAAACATGCGATAGGGATGCTGCCTCCAGTATTTTTACATTTGCCCATTGATTTATGTGTTTTATAATTCAATGCATTTTCCTACTTTGTGTTTCCATTTAGTTTTATGATTGTACTTAAATATACTTTTTTATATAAACAAATATAATAGGTACTTTGTGAATTGAATAGGAAGTGTTCAATAAAAATGCGTGTCGTTTTATGATTGGTAGATTTAATTAAAAAACCATGTTTATGTTTGAATAACAAATCGGTCTTATAAATTTGCGGCCGAAAAATATTTGCGCCTCGGCTGAGACGTACGAAATGCTTTATTATTAAAATTTTAAATATAAAAAATCCGCATTATAATATAAAGCTTAATTAAAAATTGTTTTGGGAAACATGGACAAGTTGGAGTAAAGGAATATCTTTTACTTGGTTATAGATACCTGCAGCTATTTTATAATTTATATGTTTGGTTTTAAATGAAGTTTGGATTTATTATTTTTTTATTTCTATTCTATTTTCTAAAAGGGTCCTAGGAAAGGAATTATCCACCGCGCTGCCCCACTGCGTGTTGGCGAACTTTGCATGTCTTCGAAATATTATTGTTCTTATTTCTCAGACATGCAGGTTTTCTCACAATGTTTTCCTTCACCACTGAGCACGTGATAAATCAACACTTAAAATTGCAATTACAATATTATTGGTACCGGCGGGGATCGAACCCGGTTTGCTCGCACACTGTGAAAATTTTAGCAAGCGCTAACCATCTGAGCTACCACGGCTCCTCTCCTTTCGAGCTAGAGACTTTATTTTATTTATCGTCAGGCCTGTTGGTCTAGTGGTTAGTGACCCTGACTGCTATGCCGCAGGTCGTGGGTTCGATTCCCACCCAGGACAAATGTTTGTGTGATGAGCACGATCATTTGTTCTGTGTCTGGGTGTAATTTATCTATAATATTTATGTATTTAGAAATATATAAGTATGTTTATCAGTTGTCTAGTACCCATAACACAAGCTCTGCTTAGCTTGGGACTAGATGGCGTTGTGTGATATTTGTGGAATATTATTATTATTATATTATTATTGTTGAGGTATCTGTATAGTTTTCTCATCTGGTTGTTTTTTATAAATATAAATTAAAATGAAAAGATAAATATACATAAATATCAATAAAATAAAATAAATACAAAAAATATACAAATAAATAAAGATCCAACCATATTAAATAAAAAATAGTCTCCTATCTTTCTCTCTATGTTTTGATCTCCTAAAACGAGTTTAAAATCAAGGCAAACTTAGGGTAGGGTTGAAAATTATTATTTTGATAATAAAACTAGTGAAATTCCGCGGTTTTATATGCGCAAGCGTGAACGTAGTTAGAACATAATATAACCTTTATATTTTACATAAATATCCTAAAAAACTTATTATTTTAATATTTTACTAAGTACCTATAAAATTAACAAGTTTATTGCATTTTTATTTGAGTAATTTTTTATGCAATTTCTTTATCTACGTCTATTTTTAGGAACCTTTATTTAGTCTGAATCATACATAACACTATATTACTGATTTACTTACTTATACGTAGTTTTTTTTGCAGTTACAAATATCTTGTGAGGTTGAAAAAGGCAGTAATGAAAAAATAATAAGAATAATAATAATTGACGTCAGCCACTTCTTTTCATAAAAATTTCAGATCATGGTCCATTAGGTTGCAGCTTCACCGAACCACAACTTATAATAATAATAATAACAGTAATAATATAATATTATTTTGTATTTATTTTATTTTATTGATATTTATGTATATTTATCTTTTCATTTTAATTTATAATTTTTATATATTTAAATATTTATATAACCGAACCAGATGAGAAAATTATACGGCTCCAACGATTTTAGCGACGAACGCTTGGATTTATTTTTAGAAAATGTCCTTTTGTCCATGTTTTCAGGCAATAAAAAAAAACTGCTACAAAATAAGAAGGTAAATGTCGACAAATTATTGACGGTCGTTATAGCTCAGGTGGTATGTCGGTCGGGCGTGATATCGGAGTTCCGTGGTTCGCGTCTTAGCTTTGGTCCCGCTTTTTTTTTCCTTTTTTTTTCAAGTTCCCTTCTTTTGTGAGAAAATCTATTATTTCAAACCCTTTTTTTAGTAATTTTTAAAAATACGAAAATTTTAATTTTAAAAATTTAAAAATGTATCTATTTAGTTACTAATGCTATATTTATTATTTTAATAATTACATACCAAGTAGGTAAATATTAAAATAATAAATGTAGCATTATAAACAGTAAATCTCCCTCAAACTCAATTTACTATTATTGTTCCTAAATAAGGAATAGCAGATAAAAGATTAGTAGGTAATAACTATTGCTCCTCAAAATTATATTTGACCTCAAGGTAAAATATATCCTAAAATTCAGTAGCTAAATAAAATAATAATAACTACTATTCAAGTATATTTTCAATATGTAAGTAAATGAAAATAACAAAAATAAAGCACCATTAGCATGTAAAGTTCGAATCCATAATTAATATTTCGACAAATATTATAATTTACACTATAAAAAGCTAATTCAATATTAGCAGTATAGTATATAGTTAAAAATAATCAAAATAGTCATTTTTATTAATTAGATAGTATATTAGAATACATAATTCTAATATAATTCAACTAATATACCGAATAAAGAAAATTAAAATACATTTATCATTGTACGCCGTGTCTATTTCCATAGAATAGTTCATTGACATTGAAAAAATAATACTACGTTCGTAGCAGTAGGTGGCGTCTTTTGGCGATTTCTTACGCGATATATTGTAGCGAGCGTCGACAGACCAAACGCTCAAGGTCGTTCGCTGGAGGTAGCGCCTTAAATATCGGACGGTTAAGACAATCCTCATAATGCGGGTCTGTCTATACGAAACGATGGTGAATAAAGAAATTCACCATTGCTCGTCGAGCTTAACCAATTGATTTAAATTAAAGGCAATTGAATGCACGTATATCTTATACTTAACCAATTAATGAACTTAACCAACTAATTTTAATTAAAAGGAATCTAATGCACGTAGTATGCTTCAATTGAAATTTAAAAAATTTATATGAACGGAATGGAAAACTCAGTACGATATATAGAATAGAAAATAATATTTTTATTGAATATGTTACATGTAATATATGTAATACATATGTTACATGTAATTCTTTTTAAAAGCAATTTTTCATTACCTGTTATATATATATATATATATATATATATATTATATTCGCGAATACGCCTTCTAGCGAGTTTTAGCAGCAATCGACCAAGTAAGGACGTCTCTACTAAAACATTACAATCTTAAAGTCATCTAACCAGTTACATTTAAAAAAATTAATACTCTTTTTTTGTTGCCCTCAAGTGTAAGATTTTGTTGACATTAATTTTGATTACATATTCCAGAGCCAAGAGACATACGGAGCAGAAAAATATCGATTAATAAAATATCAATTACATTCAAATTTTACGACGTATTCGCAACACCAGTTATGAACCCTCAATATATAAAATCTGATTTGTATGAACCCCAGCCGAAGTGATAGAGAATATCCAGATATATATACAAACATATGACATTCATACTTTCTTGTATAGAATAAGGGTGACAAACGAGCACACAGTCCACGCGATGGTGAGGGGATGCTGTGGTCCATGGACATCTATATTTGTCGTCATTCAAGAACTTATATTGAATGCCTCGTCAGCTGTAAAAAAGTGTCACTGCTTCTCTACACTCACCATACGAAACACAGCAGCTTAATGCTAAGCTGCTGTTTTACGCTGGTATACTGTGAGAGCGTGGACCTTCCCCGGTAGAGCCGTGGCACTTCATTTCTTTTTAAATATACATATGTGGTGTTTATGATCTTCATTAGTATTAATTCAAACTAAAGATTTATGTATTAAATATGGCTGTTTAATCAACTAGGCAATAATGATTTCTTAAATTTACGCGAACACTACACATTGAATAAAACTATTATTTACGGATTTTATCGCGTTTAACTACTTTAATTTATTTTTATTATTATCCCGACGTTTCGGGTGCTGGGGTCACGGGGGGGGACCATGGGCGCTGTAAAGCACCCGAAACGTCGGGATAATAATAAAAATAAATTAAAGTAATTAAACGCGATAAAATCCGTAAATAATAGTTTTATTCAACAACTAGGCAATGTCGACAAACCTTAGTGGTTTTTATCAATGCCCTTCATGTTTGTATCAGTTTTGGCGGCCTCCCACTAGATGGGGTGACAACTTGGTGAGATATGCAGGAAGTCAATGAACGTAGGTGGTTCAAGAGTGTGCTTTGTTTCATACTTTGGTGGACGCCTGTTTATTAAGTGATACACCAATGAAAAATAAAAACTACCACAAAATTTTCTTTTACAGCAAGTAAAGCTCATTTCTCAGAGAAAAGCGCTAGCTTAGCCTCAAAGTGCGTAAGCAAGCCGCGATCAATGCTGACCGGCAATGAAATTGATAATTGCATTTTATTAATCTGAGGAAACAAAGTGTTTTGAATACATCTAAAGTCAACACGCGCTGGGGTAACACGGTAGCTATTTCTAAAATGAAAAATGAAAAAATACGTTTATTTAATTATATTAAACAACGTTATGTTACTAACCAATTCTATAATGATGTTATGTTCCTAACCAATTCTATAACGATGTTGTGTTACTAACCAATTTATGGATTGTTGTTTGAAATAAAATTTTATTATTATTATTATTTTGGGGTATCTAAATAGTTTTCTCATCTGGTTGGAATCTATAAATATATAATTAGAATTCTTAAATAGAAAATGAAATGATAAATATACATAAATATCAATATAATAAAATAAATACAAAAAAATACGTAAATAAATAAAAGCCCAACCAGATGGAAGCCCTCGGCAGGGGAAGACCAAACGGTCGAGGGTTAGGGGGAAAGGGAAAGAAACCGGCGGACGATGCGGGCGGTATCGAGGAGCACTGTCTTCCGCATTAGATCCCAGAGCGGTCCGTCACGGAGTCCCTGTCGCCTCAGATGACTCGAGAGGCTGACCGGGATTAGCTCATTTACAGAGACGACTACAGGAATAATTCCGGCTGGCAGACCATCCCATATGTTATTATTATTGTTAATACTAACCGTGTAGTGGCGGTGTAAGAGTATCCACTGCCCCATATCGTGCCGTGGGTGTCGTGAGAGGCGGCAGAGGGAGACTGGAGCAGAACACGGACAGCATGTTCCTGACAACAAAAATTACAACTGCGGTTGCTAAAGCACTAACCGTGGCAACTTGGACAAAATCCGGCCTTAGGGTTATCTATGGGGGGGGAGTTCTATGTTCAGCTGTAGACTTTTGATAGACTGTAATAAACTAATTAATAAATAAAACTATTGATTCGTAAAGAAATTAAGCGAGAGATATTTAATTAAGATCACCGTCTGTGGATCCACTGGACAAGCGTTAATTGGAAGGACGCGAGGCGAAAGATATTAATAAATTTGCAGTGTCTTTAATCTGCGCCGTTATAACTTTTGTCCTTCATTTGTTGTGTCTGAAATAAAGTCTCGGATAACTTTCATTTTACAGGCTAGAATCGAATAGGAAATGATTTTTTTTTAGTGTCATTGACCTCTCGACCGAAGTTGGACTTACCTAGTTGGACTATTTTTCCCTGGTAAACGTACTCTTCAACAACTTCAAGCTTAGTACTCCCAACAACTACCGGTATAGGTGGGACATGGAGGTTACACATGATCTTTGATATGCCCATGTTTATCTTAAGACCTATCCGTTGGGAGGCATCATTGAGGTCATTGAGCATAGTAACTTAGATCCTCCAGCGATTCTGCCATAACCACCATATCATCGGCAAGTTGAAGGTGAGGGATGTACTCGCCATTGATGTTAATACCGAATCCTTTCCAGTCCAGTAGTTTGAAAACGTCTTCCAATGCAATGGTGAAGAGTTTCGGGGATATAATATCACTCTGTCTTGCACCTCTCTGCAGTTAGATAGTTTACGTACTCTGGTTTTGTACTCGGATAGCCATCGTAGCCCTACTGTACAAGCACTTCAGCACTTCGTTATACCGACAGTCAACTTGGCACCGCTGAAGGGACTGTAGCACCGCCCAAATTTCGACGGCATCGAAGGCTTTCTCATAGTCCACATACGCCAGGCAAAGTGGCAGATTATACTCTTCGGTCTTCTGTACAATCATCCCATCTAGGTCAAGTTTTATTGAAGTACCAATTAATTTCACTATAAAAATATTCTTCGAGGCAATATGAGTCTGTAAATCTGTCTCACTTTATTTTATAACTTTTTGAAACGTTTGGATAACTGTTTTTGTTAAACTAAAGAGGAAAAAATTGTATCTAGAGGCACGGCCCAACACTCAAATGGATGTAACAAAATGGATTAACTTTTCTATACGACTGTACTTCATCACACGTCTTGTTATGATAGGACGGCTGCTTGGCCGCAGATAAGTGCGAAATGGACAGCGTGGGTGGAACTCAAGGGAATAAATGTCAAGGGGGTGTTTCAATAAAGATTAGAAGCCGTGACATGTAGTTTTTGATTATTTTTACTTATGAAAGGAGGCATGCCATCTTAGTCCTCAGGGGTGAAAACGCATCTGCATTTTGATTTATAATCGAGGATAAATGTAGATCTCTATGGGCCACAGCATCCACTAACCATCGGCTGGACTGTGTGCTCGCTTGTCACCTTAAAAGCAGCAATGAAGAGATAATTAAACCTCAAAGAGTTAAGGAACATTAAATCGTCACAGAGTTAAATATTAAAGCTGTAAGGTCGTAAGTTATTGCAAAAAGCACATGGCTGACAAAATGTAATACATCCAAAGCTATTATATGAAGAGGGTATTGAATAGGGTGGCAGATGCTCGCACAAGGCTTTAATCGTGTTTCTGTTCTTAAATAATGAGACGTTTTTGTTTTCAACCGCACTGTTAAGTAAATAAATGCAAACATGTAATTATTTACTACCTGATCATGATTATTTAATTATTTAAATACTTATTATCACTTAATTATTTAATTAAATTGTAATAATAATAATAGCTTAGTGTTTAAGTTAAGATATTGCACGCCATTATTATGGTAGTATGTAAGATCTCATTAACAACCAATGATCTTATATGTAAAAGACTCTTTTACATATAAGATCATTTTTAACAACTAATACCATCATAATAATATTATGTACTACATTCTGTTCCATATAATATTATTATGAGGCGTGGTAGCTCAGATGGTTAACACTCGCTGTAAGTATAACAGAACGCAAGTAACCCGGGTTCGTTTCCGCCGGCATCAATGAAATTGTTAATTGCAATTTTAAGTGCTCATTTACCATGTGCTCGGCTGTGAAGGAAAACATGGTGAGGAAACCTGCATGTCTGAAAAATCAGAAAAAATATATTTTGAAGACATGTGAAGTTCGCCAACACCCATTGGGGCAGCGCGGTGGACACTTCATGGCCCTAATACACTCTCAGAAATGAGGGGGAGGCCTGTGCCCAGCAGTGGGACGTATATAGGCTGTATCTTTACTTTTTTTACTTAAGTTCGTAATATTATGTACTAAATTCAAGCAATAAATAAAATGGAATTGAAATAAATTTCTGGCACTTATATAAGTAATTTATATAACGGATGGTAGAACATATTTTTTAACGACTTCAAAAAAGGAGATATTCAATTCGACTGTATGTTTTTTTTTTATGTGTACCTCATAACTTTTCTCTAGGTTATTCAATTTTGATGTTTCTTTTTTTATTAAAAAGCTGATTCTTCTCGTATGATCTCATATAAATTTGATCAAGATCTGACCACTAGTTTTTGAGTTATATTTAATAATGTGTATTAAATTGACTTCGAATACATTGATGTTCTCGTTTTAATTAAATTGATGTCGGTTGTACGTATTTTTTTAATTTTACCACTTGTTATATGTATAACTAAAGTATGAAACGAAGGTACAGTTGACCCGATGATAAGTGGCTTCTGCAGTCCACGGACACCTATTTTTATTTACATGGTTTAAAAGACTACGTATACCCGCCTCGTGGGGGCAAGGACGGGTTATATTGGACTTGAGTATAGTTTTATTAATGTGTATTAAACCTATAAATAAATTCCTAAACGTCTGTCACTATAATTTTAGAGAACACGGGTATCTTAACCTCAGGTAACTTAAAGTTTCTAAATCCTGTACTACAGCTAGCTCCTTTTTAGATTTTTCCAATGAAACGTTATATGTTTCTTTTGGTATTTAGTATTACCTTCATAAGGGTTCCAATATTATCGTTTGCCTCATTCAGATTGTTTATCATGCCAGCCGTTTCTTTAACATGAGGATATGCCTACGCACACACACCTCGCAAGGATGGACTATGTCGGACTCGCGCTAACTAAAACCCTATGGAGTTTCACCTTCGCTGCATATTGTCAGGGCCACAGGAACATTTTCGCACACATTTGCAGCCCCACCAGCACTTGTTTTTCCATGGCAGCTCCTCTCCGGAGAGGACTACTCCTCCCCAAGTCCATGGACACCTGCAGATTTATATAGGTTTACTTGACTTTACTTTTGTTTACAGTTTTCTAAAAGGCCGGCAATGCACCGCCGATTACCCTGACGTTGCCGATGGGCGATGGTGATCACTTACCATCTACGAGCCGTTTGCTCGTTTGCCCCCTCTTCCATAAAAAAAAACTTCAGACAGACCCTACGGATGCGTTGTCAACTCTGAAGACAAAGATGGGATGTATCTCAGCCTGTGATTATACTGGCCCTCAATATCTTTCAGACTGAAACACAGAAGTGCAAACACTGGTATTTAGAGACAGATATAGAAAGATGGAGCTAAATATTTGTGACAACGTAGCTAAGTGTTTTCGGAGCCTTGTAGACGAGATTGCTTTTGGGTTTTTTTGCTCCAAATAACCTTGCATGCCTTTCGAGAACTTTGTAGCCATAGATAGTGTTTTCATAACATGGATTACCAAATAAAAAATATTTGGTTTTGAAGAAAAAAAAAGCAGGTGTCTATTGACAATAATGTTTTTATGTCCACTTTAACTTCTTGATTAAACAAAACGGGTACTCCACGACCACGTTTGCCTCTAAAAAAACTCTCTTAAATTTCTTAACCAGAATCCTTTCAGATGCAGTAAGCCTCTGAAGATCAAATTCATCATACTTATCAGATGCATTATTATCACTTTGTAAATAGTCGTGCAGTGTGATTCTTTGAAGTTCGCCAGGCTTGCGTCTGTTCAATAGTAAAATCCTACAATACACAGTTTCTAATAGTTGTGTGTATGTTGCAATATTTTTGATGCCTTCTTTAATTTGTATAGAAGCCTCCAAAGATTTTTTATTTAACTATTCTTTTAGAATTTTCAAGTCATTTGCTAAAGGGACAATAGTTATTTTTATAACGTACTACGTTTCTAGGGCCGGCAGAAAAAAGTACATTGACCTCAAGTATTATGTTAGCATCGAAACAAAACGACAGTTATTGCTTCCATACATTCCTTTATAGATTACGTATCGTTATGCGCTAAGCGTGTCGCATGGTACGGGGTAGGGTGAAGGAATGACCGCTTCCTTCACCCTAGACGGTACAATGAGACACGCTTAGCGCATAACGATTCAGAGATAATAAACCTGTTTCGACGCGATTCTGCTCATTCTGCTTTGGGATGCGCTTTCGTGCAGATAGTTTGAGATTTAAAATTTTCGGTTGTAGTAGTTGTTTTAATTTTTATTAAGTTTGTTTTGTTAGTTGTATTATTACGTTTTGTATTAAAGTTTTTGTTATTGTTTTGTCACGTTTTGTATATTATCACTAGTAGGAAATCGGGTCCATCGACATAAAAATCTCATAAAGACTTTACGTCGCCACGAAAGAATCGGAAAGTGTCGCATATTTCGAAAACCGAAAAAATTGTGATTGTAAACATCTATAAATATATAAAAGAAACGTGGTCCAGTGACGTATTATATAGTGTAAATATCCATCCAAAACCGATATAAAAAAAGAAGACTGCCGATATTTAGGTTATAATAAATGTGTCGGACTCTTCTACGTCTTCATCATCATAAACTGATTCTGAAATAGATACAGATCAATAGTTTGTTCAAGTGTCTCTGACAATCCATAATGAGATGTTTTATGCATGCTTCAAGGTTGGCTGTTTAAGAATGCTTAGGATTAAAAGTTCGTCTTTTTACCCGACTGCCAAGAAGTGGTTACGTTTTATACAACTACCTACTAATTAACGTAGTAATTAAAATTGTGATTACGATTTATAAATTATAAATTAATATTAATTTGCTTTTAAATTAATTTAGGTACAGGATAATCTTATTTCTTTACAATATAATAATAGACATAGGGCCGGTAAAGAACTTTACACTCGGCACCCTTAACTTTCTTTCTGATGATGTATGTAATGATAAAAGGATAAAAAAATGAACCTAAACAAAAAAGATTGCCAACCCCGATGATATCGTCAAAGGTCAATGTACTTTTTTCCGCCTGCCCTAGAAACGTACTTAATACTTATACACACATCTTGTCTCGGTCAAAGAATATATACACTACGCGAAAAGAAACGACACTTTAGCATGTGTGCACGTAAAATCGCTTGCGGCTATGTGTGGGTGTCTGGATGTACGCGGGGGCCTTGAGAGGCGCGCGGGGCGTGGAACGGGCAGTCGCCGACTGCCCTGACCGAGGGCTAGTACCCGTAAAGATGGGTTAGTACCGATGTTTGTCAGTATTTGTTAATATGAATAAATTCGTCAAGAGATATTATAATATTTCAATTAATATATGAATATTACTGATATCTTAATACGACGTTTATACATATTACTATTCTATATATATATATATATATATATATATATATATATATATATATATATATATATATATATATATATAAATTATACATGCTACAAATTTTTGCAATTGTTAGAAATACTTAATAATGAAAATTATAAAGTAATTGAAAAATTCAAAAATATGAGTAAATTAATTTTTAAAGGATAGTAGGTAATACTGATTATTACGAACTGTTAATTATTTAAGATTACCATTAACTGTCGTTCATATTTGGTTTTGTCGGAAGTTTTAATATTCCTCATTTGTAAAGATATTTAATAAAAGTTGATTTAAAATTGAACGTATCTTTCACTACCCAAAGTTTGCATAATATATGACATATACCAACTATGTATCTTCTTTGGTAAAAGTATATAATATTCCATTTCGGTTCCATATCAACACTAGCGTTACACGCTTCGACTCAAGGTCACCGGCGCTTAAGCTCTCACGTACAGAGAGTGTCACCGCTGTGTCTCAGTGGAGTATAATTTGAACAAGTATCAGTATCAATCTGTTCACGCACGTCCTTCCCTCCCTCCTACCCGCGCGCCCCGAACGTCCCGCAGGAGTCGCACTGTGTCCCAATTTAAGTAAAATACTAGACGCAAGATCATCGTCGTGGAGAATAGATAAAAACATTATGAAAAACATTATGATAAATGAGGGCTGGTTAATCTTGCGTCCGTATACCGGATGCATCAAGTCAGTCGGACGCAGTATAATCGGTAAAAGTCGCCATGTAGGACGCAACATGATCTACAAGATGTATATATATATATATATATATATATATATATATATATATATATATATATGTACAGCCATATGTATAATTTATTAAGTTTATAAGCATGGATACACATTATATATGTATGTGTGGAAATATATTTAAATATATGTTATATAATTATTGTGTATTTAAGTAGTATTACACTCTGTATATTCGCATTAAGTATTGCCACCCACCTGCCAACAATAGTATTTGTCACACCAGGTTAACTCGCAGAGAATACCAAATGACATTAAGTCTGTCATATGTACCCTTAACATTATACTGCTACATTTAATCTTTTTAAATAAAAAATATTCTGGCAAATCGAGAACTTCCATCCTCCTTTTTTATAGTCGGTTAAAAATAAAAAATAAACATGTAATGTTATGTTTACTATTTATTCATTAGTATAAGTAGTAATTTACGCACTAAATTTGCCTACTAAACTAAACAAATCAAATCAAATCAAACTAAGTCCTGACATACAACGCGATGGCATAGTAGCTAAGTTGCAGGGCTGGTGGGGCCGTGGGTTCGATTTCTGGACGGATTGTGTGCTCAATCGTTACCTTTTTATATAAAAAGACGTGTGGCACTCGGGGACTGCCGCGGTAAAGCTATTGCATAGCATTTTGTATCAACTTATGCAATTATAATTATTTATGCAGTATTTCTTTTTCTTTGATATTAATTCAAGTTACACTTTTTGAGCGTGGTGACCGATAAGAAAACAAATTTTTTTCTTTTATTGAATAAATAAATAATAAATGCACTTTGTTCATTCATATTCAAAACACTTTATACACAAATTTTACAAGTACAGCTATTCACTGTTGTACATAAATACCTATACACCTATATACTTTCTCATAAACAGCTGCTTATGTATTCGTCCGATTTCGGAGCAGCTCGTCTCGATTCGTGCGAGCTTCGTAGAGTCGTACAATACGTCTAGTTGCACGCACACAAACACCGTGTCGAAGAATGCCGAAAAGAAACGACGTTAGACAATGCACGGCCTTCAAGCCACACCTCCGTGCCCGTCGGAGTGGGGAGCATGAGGGTTTTTCGTTACAGAATTTCTGGATTCGGTCCCCGCGCTCAAGGCCCGCGATAGAAGCTATGAAATAGCTTAAAAATTCGTTATAAGATTTCATCAATTTATTGCATAAACTCAATTGCTGTAGATCATGTAATGTTCACACTTAGCAGAAGTCAGTAATCATAGGTCAATTCCGCAGATCACTAGTAACGTTTTGTTCATTTGTAATCGCACGTCCGTGGGCGAGCGCAACGCATTGTGAAGGGGTGACTTTCACTCACACTAAAACTATCACACCTAGATATATAAGCGGATATGCAAACTTCGAGAAAAGGTTTTGTATAGAACGTAATTTTATATATTACAAAATTAAACAGATAGTAATATTTCATACCATTTTATAAATTTCTTTTATTGACTGTTATTAACAATTTTATACTAATAGTTAGTACACATATAATCATAGCTATTATTAGACATATCAATATAAGGTTACATATCTTAATATTAATAATTAATTAATTACTATCATAAAATGTAATAATAATATATTAAATCATGGTTATGACACTGTACAGCAGAGATAAATACTCTTGTACTGGTGTGCGCAAATAATTAAAAAGAAATATGTTTCATATATTTTTTTAAATATGTTTGTAATTTTTTTATTTACACAAGAGAAATTATTACTTATGTTCACTAACACAAATCAATTTGTAGCAACTTGATTTAATAATCGCCTTCTTCCCTTGATCGACCATTTGAATCACGATAATCGAAACCACTTAATGACGCCTATTGTTTAAAATTTTCATTCGTTAGGGAAATTTAAAAAATTGCGATCATTTTTAAATGTTTTACTAAATTAAAGAGCATTTATATATACTCGTATCAGCCTATCGAGGTCCACTGCTGGAGATAGGCCTCCCCATGGATTGCCTCATAAGAGGGACATTTTCTACAGTTGCCACGCTTGCCAGGTGGGTTGGCAACAGTGTTTTTAGTTATCATCAAGACGCTGCCACCCACCTCTTGTTTTGTTTCCCCCTGTCGCCTCTTACGACATTCACGGGACGATATGGGGTAGGTTTGGAGTTATTTACACCGCCGCATTGCACGACAGTTATTAATTAAAGAAAATTATTATTTTGTATTAATTTATTTAGACTTACCAACTATGTACATATGAAAATTTTCAGCTATATTTTGTTATTTTATATTGTTGGCGATGCGAGATAAACATCTAATTAATTTTTTAAATATTTCTTATAATTTAATTTTAGGACTAATTAATTTTTATTAAATGCTAATTTATGTGTAAAGAAAAGTTATTTGTATTAGCTTAGATACAAGCATTACATAGTAATCGACTATGTAATACGATATAAATAAAGAATTAAGAACGTTCTATTCGCTTTTAGCACTTTTGATTGTTTTGTGTATACAGTCTTTTAATGTTTTAATTACCTATAAGTCATACCAATGTGTTAGATTAGTGTGATTAGTATAATACTAGAGTGAAATGGTGTATATGTTAGACAAGGATAAGTATAGATATTAGAAAGAGGTGGCAAGAGCCTCCTATAGGATCCAGAGGATTGTGCAAATTCAGAGTTTGCCAACTTATATAGGTACATTATTATTATTTAATAGATAATTAGAGGAAAGAAAAAAGCAAGTCCGAACTGTCTCCTGAGAATATTAATTAAATATTATTTTGATTACTAAAAGTTTTAAAAATGTTTAAAAGCGAATATCTAACCTTTGTGTTAAAGTAAGATGATAGAAATGTCAATGACATACTATTTTAGTAATAAAATAGCGAAATAATGGGAATATTAAATAATACATTAAAGATGTGCTTCAAGTTTTGTATAAAAATATGTTTAGTTTTCATTCAATAATTTAATAAAAATATTGAATTTACACTAAAGTTATAATTTTGAGGTATAAATTGATGATGCAATATATGGAAATGTGATAGTGAATATCATCGAAACATGAGGGCGTTTGCGCGCCTGACTCTCCTTAAGGTTTAGCTCGGGAGTACTTTAGTAAGTCACTCAATTTTCAATTCATTCCTACGCGGGCCCCGTCTTTGCCCACGCAAACCCTAATATTTTAAATGAACTCCAAATAGTTCAGATCCTCTTATGTCGTCGAGCTGCGAACGCACCTTGGTACGTCCGTAACGTCGACCTTCATCGGGACTTAGAGCTCCCAACAATTCTCTGAGAACTTCTTCAAAGCCTCAGAGTCGCACCCAAACCATTTAATTCGTGAGGCAGCTTCTTATGCAGCCCCACCCCCCTCTCGCTATCGTGTCCGCAGGCCGAGAAACTCTCTCTGGACCCGCCTAATAAACTGTCAAACGACCTGAACTATCTCCTGGCGGTTCAGGCCAACTCTAATTAAATTAAATTATTGTAATAACTAACATTAATTTGCCTTCGTAGGCACTCCCTCAGCGGCACTTAGCCGCCTGCGCCCTCTTTTCCCAAAAGAGGGTCGCTCATGATAAGGCACAATACAGCTTGATCAGCCGGCTGCCTGTCCCCAAAGGCGGTTTTTAGAGGGTATCACTTAGGATTCCCGGTAGGACAGTGAGCCCCTCATAACCACGATAGACCGGCTATCGTGGTATGCGTAATGCATTTTCCGCCTCCCTACGTATAGGGTAGCCCTTTAATTGCTTCGGGCGCAAAAAAAAAAATTTCAATTCGTTCGGGACCAGCTATAGTTTTCAGTTATAAATCAAAGAAGAAAACAAAATTAGGAAAAGTAAAGTGAAAGTAGTGAAACTTCAGTATCATATTTCCAAGGGGCAGTTATTATTTCACCAGTATATACCCTATAAGTAGGGAAATAGATACATAGAATACAGTCCACTAAGTTCATGATTGACGTCTGGACCAGGACCATTCCACTGGGGCCCGTAATCTTAGTCGTCAACCACTTTTTTTAAGAAACGGTCTTGTCGCACGGAGTTGAACGTCTAGGTTCACGCCCACTGGGTTGCTTCGAACCCAGCGTAGTGGTGTAGGTTGTCCCTGATAGGAGACGCAAGAACAGTATCTCATAAGTCCGTTGTGGTAGGACTTCGCGGCCGGACGAAGGAACCAGCCGAAGGAAGAGGCGCGGACGACGCCTGCCTTTTTTGGTTGTTATGAACCAAGTCTTTTTTACTAAAGATATGCACTTAAATTAAAGGTGAGTACAACACTTAGATTACAGTCTTGCGTGAGCTGTCGTCTGGTACACACACGTCAAAGACCGCTCAGTTCGTAATACAAAGTTTTTTTTTATCAGTTTACCCTCAATGTTTAAATATGGATAGTAATAAAGATAAATCGATAGATGGAAGTGATGAAAGTGATTCGGAAATCATACGTAAATGTGAATTAGAACTAAGCCAAATTGAGGATCGAAGAATCACTCGTGAGTCTTAAATGGAACATGCAAACGCTGGGTTCACAACTCGAAAGCCTGAAGTGAGATTGGAGAAGAGAAAAGCATGTGAAGAAGATACAAACAGCGAAGATGGTTATGTGACAGTTGAAAAAAGAAGACCGAAACGTCTCTTAAGAAGTATTTCAACAAGACAGGGTCAAAATACAACATCGAAAGAAATCGGATCTAAATATGTGGTTTGTGTTAGATCATTTAAAGAATTACCAAAGCAAATGGCGTTAGCTAAATTATTAAGAAGTGAGAATATTCTGAATATTGAAACAATCAAATATAAGTCCCCTTTCAAAGTTTTTATTTGCTTTCAAAGTAATAATGATGCGGAAAAATTAATAAGTTGTAAAAAATTTCAAGAATTAGAGTACAAATGTCAAAAAACTTTTGAAACAACGGTTTCTTATGGATTGATTAGAGGTGTAGATTTGGAGTTTACAGAACAAGATATTTTAGCAATTTTGAAAAGTGATACCAAAATATTGGCGGTAAGACAACTTAAACGACTTGATTTAAATAGCAAGTGGGTCGAAAGTGAAACTGTAAGGATATGCTTTCAAGGCACTGTTTTACCTCTTTATGTCACGGCATATGAGTATAAATTTAAAGTGGAAAACTACACGTTTCCAGTAACACAATGTACCGGATGCTGGAAATTCGGACATATTATTAAAGTATGCCCGACTAAAAAATTTTATGTCCTAAATGTGGTAGTACGGAACACATAAACTGTGATCTAAAAACATACAAGTGCCTCAATTGTAAAGGATTACATTTCGTTTTAGATAAAAGATGTCCTACGTATCTCAAAGAAAAAGAAATACGTATCACTATGAGTAAGGAAAATATATCTTATAGAAAAGCTCTTCAGATGATTATAAATAAAAATCAAATAGAAATGAGCAATAACTTAAATATACACTCTAAAGATACTTTTGTCAATCAAGAGATGACAGAACAGCCGACACAAGTTTTGGAAAACCGTGGAGCTCGAAGTTATAGTCAGGTTGTTACTAACGCTCAAGTTCATAAGGAAAATAATCAAGAATTAGCCTCAGATGAAGGAACAATACTCATAGAAACAAATAAAAAGGAGAAGACAAAACAAAGGCAAAGAAAAGGAAGGAAAAAAATAAATACAATAGAAAATGATACGCAGTTTAAGGAAGCAGAAGAAGAAAGCCAAAAAAAGTACTTCAGATGAAGAAGAAATAAGACAAAAAACATTTGATTTTAAGGGACTCTTATTAAAAATTTATTCTATTTGGTACTCTAGAAAAAGATTAGAGCATAAAGTTATTGCGGTTTTCATGGCTATTTTTAAAGTAATTAAAACATTTGTGAGTAGTTTAATATCAGGACGAAAAATTTATGAAACAGTATTAAATTATATGAATAATGGATAGTACAAATAACAAAAATATTGCTATTAATATATTACAGTGGAATACACAAAGTTTGAAACCAAAATTGATAGATCTTGGGGAGCTTTTGGTAAGAGAAAAAATACACATAGCCATAGTAAGTGAAACATGGTTAGATAACGATGATAATATTAATATTAAAGGTTATAATATCTATAGACGGGACAGATATGACTCTTATGGTGGAGTTGCAATCGTTACACACAACTCACTTAAAAGCGTAGTAAGTATAATTCGATTAACTAACCCAGGCATAGAAACCGTATGTGTTAAATTGCACAATTGTGATTTCTTACAAAATATTATATCAATCTATTGTCCATCTTCAGTTAGAACTCAGGTATCAGACTGGGAGGAGCTATTTTCCCTCTTCCTAAAAAAATCGTTAATAGCAGGTGATTTTAATGGGCACCACAGCAATTGGTCGTACGAAAACGATGCACGAGGGGTGCAATTAGTAGACGCATCGGTAGAACATGGTTATTTTTCTCTTAATAATGGAATGCCAACAAGAGTTAAACTTGTCAATGGGTTTTTACAAGAAACTTCCTCAGATGTTTCTTTTGTATCAAATGATATTGCTATAAATTTCGATTGGAAGGTGCTCAATGAAAATCTAGGCAGCGATCATCTATTAATTAAATTAAGTACTAAAATCCCAAAACACTATAATGGCATTCAGAAACGTAATTTTAAGAAAATTGATTGGGTAGCATATACTAACATAATTAAAGAATCCTTTAGCGATGATTTATCAGATATTGATATATATGATGAAACATGTATTCAAGAAATGTATAACTTTCTACTTTCTCAACTTGATAAAGCGGCTGATGCTAGTATACCTACTATAAAAGTACGCATTGATCCAGCAACAAAATTTAAACCCCGAAATTATTGGAACCCAGCCCTGTCTAGAGCAGTTGCTCAAAGAAGATTAGCCCTTCTGAATTTTAGACGTAATCCAACTCCCAACAATTTGACTCACTTAGAAGTAAAAACTAAAGAAGCTAGTAAACTTATAGTAGATGCAAGACGTAAATATTGGCAGAACTTTTGCGATTCGATAGATGGAGAAACTTCAATATCAAACATGTGGCAGCGCATGCGATGGATGAAGGGTATTCGTAAACAAAAATCATTCATTCCATTAGATCAGCAAGAAAGTCTTCTACTTTCACTCACACCGGATACTGCTACCGACGTATGTCCCAATTTTATGTCTAAAAATCCTTCATTAGAGACTGATTTTACAATGGCAGAATTGAAAAGTTGTCTTAAAAAAAAAGATACTGCTCCCGGAGATGACGAAATCACATATAGTATAATATATAATCTTCCCGATATCGCCAAAAAATTTCTTTTAATTCTTTATAACCTTGTGTTCAGGTCTGGAAATATACCAAGTCAATGGCGTAATGTGCTGGTTATACCTATACCAAAAAATAGTGGCCCATCTAATTCTGATGTTAAGCTGAGACCAATTTCCTTAGTGTCATGTCTTTGTAAAACTTTCCACATTATGATGCTCAAACGACTAGAATGGTTCATTGAAAAAAATTGCGTATTTTCGCCATCGACAATTGGATTTAGGAAATCACAATCCTGCTTAGACTGTCACTCTCGCTTGGTAACATTTATACAAATTGTATTTACACAAAATATGCCCACTTTAGCTTGCTTTTTGGATATTGAAAATGCTTACAATAATGTTGATATAAATAGTGTCTTAAAAATATTAGATAACCTACAAGTTGGTAGTAGGTTTTGTACATATTTATGGTCATTCCTAAGCAAAAGAAATTTACGGGTAAAATCTCAAATTGAAAATAAAGTACTTAAAAGAAGCACAAATAAAGGATTAGCACAAGGAGACCCAATATCCCCTTTCCTATTCAATATTGCGACTTACAGAGTCTACCATTTAATATCACAACACAACGTAAATATTATTCAATATGCTGATGACTTTGTTATTTATATAAAAGACAAAGATTTAAAAATTTGCGAGTCAAAGATCAAAAACGCGTTATATTGTATAGTAGAAATATTAAACGATCTAGGTTTACAGCTGTCAACTGAAAAAACAAAGTTATGCCTGTTTAGTCGAGGACGTAGACGAGTCCTGCCTAAGGTAACAGTTAACGAACGCTCACTGACTTCCTTAAATTGCTTTAAATATTTGGGGTTGTGGCTAGATAGTAACCTACTCTGGAACAACACATTAATGAGATTACAGAAAAATGTAATAAGTTTTTAAATATACTAATGGTAATATCTGGGTCATCGTGGGAAGTTCATCCTAAACATATTCGTCAGCTGTATTTTTCGTTAATAAGAAGTAGAATCGATTACGGTAGTTTTTTATTTGATAATTGTGCTAATGTTCACTTATCAAAATTAGATAAAATACAAAATAAATCGTTAAGGGTTATTGGTGGTTTTATCAAAAGCTCTCCAATACATGTAATGGAAAGCGAACTTAGTGTACCTCCATTGTATATTAGAAGATTATATCTAGCTTATAAATATGTTTTAAAAGCCAGCTCTTTTTCGAATAATATTGCAATTGATTTGTTGAAGCAGCTTAGCAGTCTCTGTGAAACAAGATATTGGCAACGCAAGAAAATCCCACTCTTAGTTAAATCTTACAATAAGGTTAAAGTTATGAAAATACATTCATCTCCTTTTCTCGAATCATTTTCGCTTAACACTTGGCTGTCTCGCATTGATATTGAAAATATAATATTAGGTGAATTAGAGTCTGTTACACAATCTAAAAAATTCTATGAAATAAATTCTCTTAAAGTCAATATTATCAAAGAACTTGACAATAAATATCACGATTGGCATAAAATCTACACAGACGGATCAAAGAGTGCTAAGTTGCAAGGGGCAGCTTTTCTTGACCCATCTCAAGCAATTTCTAGATCGTATAAAGTTACAAATGACGTTTGTATTATGACCCTTGAACTCATTGCAATATCCGAAGCCTTAAGATATGCCGCAAGCTATAACTGGAACAAAATTATCATTTACTCGGACAGCAAAACTGCTATCCAACATTTGGCTCGATCCGCCTCTGGAATCAGAGGTGTTTCGATAGCCTATGACATACTTTCGCAAATAAATCAGTTCAGTCTATGCGGCATCGGTGTAAGGGTGCAATGGATTCCAGCACACATTGGTTTATTGGGTAACGAGGAGGTGGATAGATTAGCGAATTCTGCTTGCTTAAATGGTGTAGAGTATTATATTGATTCTTGCTACTCAGAAATATTACCAAAAATAAAAAATTCATGTTATAATAAATGGAAAGAATTTTTCAATGAACGTTCTAAAACGAAAGGTATTTGGTATAAAACGATACAGAGTGAACCGCCTCGAATACCTTGGTTTATGAATACCAAATTAAACAGAAATACTATTAAATTAATATTTAGATTAAGAGCAGGTCACATTCCATCAAAAAAAAAATTTCTTACCTGATGAAAAGAGCTGATTCACCTAACTGTGAAATTTGTGGAGTAATTGAAGACATACATAATTTTTAATGGAATGTGAGCGCAACCGAGGTGCAAGGGAATTATTTGTAAGAACATATAATATAAATGTGTACAATATAGGTGTTGCTCAGAGCATCCTACATGCCCCCACCTCGGATATTGCATTAAGTATGTGCAGGTTAATAACAAATTTAATTAAAGATTTTAAGTTAGCTTTAATGGGATTGACATGTTAACGAACGAAAATCCTTAAATAAAACCAGAATAAAAAAACACTTAGATTAATGCAATTATTTTATTTAAAAACGTAAATTGAAATGGAGTGTAAGATTTAAGTAAAAAACAGCAAAATTGAAATAAAAACGGTAAAATAAAGTTATAATAAATACAGTTATTTGATTTTTATTTCCGTTTAGAATGAATGTTATGTAACGATTTTAAAGAGAAATAATCAAGTCTTTCCTCATTACCCCTTATAGTTTAATGCACTCCAGCAACGTATGAGAGTCTGCGGACGAACTTCCGTTGAATATTTTCCAGTCGTTAAATATTGTGGTGATAAGTGAGATATATTTTACGGGCTAGAACCATGCTGCAATTATATTAGTAGTATAGTTGTAGCACGATCGGCTCGGCTCGGAAGAACCACGTTCTTACAGAATACCTTTTTGATATAAACGAGATATTCTATCTTAGTCCTTACAGGTGACAACGCACCTGTATTTTGATTCGTAATCGAGGATATATGTAGATGTCTATGGGCCACAGCAACTACTTATCATCAGGTGGGCTGTGTGCTCGTTTGACACTCTTATCCTGTAAAAAATACATTACAAAAATATTCTACATTTCAGCGAACTAATGAAAAATAAAGAGTCTTTATTGCAATGACTGATTTAAATTCTCTGGTGTTTCGCGGCATAATAGAAATCATCTTCAGGTTTTTATTTACAATTGCATCAAGGGATTTTCTTCTGTATCGATCAATGCTGCGGTGCACAATATGGTGAGTGTAGAAAATCGGAGACCCTTTCTACTGGAAAAGAGGCATTCCGTATTTGTCCTCAGTGGTGACAACGCATCTGCATTTTGATTCTTAATCGAGGATAGATGTAGATGTCTATGGGCCACAGCATCCACTTTCCATCAGGTGGACTGTGTGCTCGTTTGTCACCCTAAACCGTTAACCGTTACAGTCCATTAAAGTTTACCGCTGAACACAGGCCTCTGCCATAGAATGCTTCAGAAGGGAGATATTTGGCATAGTTGCCTATTGTTATTTTTGGTCGTTATTAGGAAGACGCTGCTTCCCATCTCCTGATTAGTCTCCCTCTGCCTCCTCTCACGACACCCACGGCACGATATGGGGCAGTGGATATTCTTACACCGCCACTACACGGTTAGTATTTTTATTGTTGTCATCAGGAACATGCTGTCCGTGTTCTGCTTCAGTCTCCCTCTGCCGCCTCTCACGACACCCACGGCACGATATGGGGCAGTGGATATTCTTACACCGCCACTACACGGTTAGTATTTTTATTGTTGTCATCAGGAACATGCTGTCCGTGTTCTGCTTCAGTCTCCCTCTGCCGCCTCTCACGACACCCACGGCACGATATGGGGCAGTGGATACTCTTACACCGCCACTACACGGTTAGTATTTTTATTGTTGTCATCAGGAACATGCTGTCCGTGTTCTGCTTCAGTCTCCCTCTGCCGCCTCTCACGACACCCACGGCACGATATGGAGCAGTGGATATTCTTACACCGCCACTACACGGTTAGTATTTTTATTGTTGTCATCAGGAACATGCTGTCCGTGTTCTGCTTCAGTCTCCCTCTGCCGCCTCTCACGACACCCACGGCACGATATGGTGCAGTGGATATTCTTACACCGCCACTACACGGTTAGTATTTTTATTGTTGTCATCAGGAACATGCTGTCCGTGTTCTGCTTCAGTCTCCCTCTGCCGCCTCTCACGACACCCACGGCACGATATGGTGCAGTGGATATTCTTACACCGCCACTACACGGTTAGTATTTTTATTGTTGTCATCAGGAACATGCTGTCCGTGTTCTGCTTCAGTCTCCCTCTGCCGCCTCTCACGACACCCACGGCACGATATGGGGCAGTGGATATTCTTACACCGCCACTACACGGTTAGTATTTTTATTGTTGTCATCAGGAACATGCTGTCCGTGTTCTGCTTCAGTCTCCCTCTGCCGCCTCTCACGACACCCACGGCACGATATGGGGCAGTGGGTATTCTTACACCGCCACTACACGGTACAGCTTATATATGTGTGTGTATTATAGTATTCTATGATCTATACGCACCCTTAGTAGTGACAAACGAGTGATATTAAATTATTGAGTTATCTTTAAAACGTATGACATGTAATATCACAAAGTGCAAAGCGCTGACAAAGTGTAATATAGTCTAAACGTCCTTCCAGTAACCATGGATGCTGTAAAGCACCCAAAATGTCGGGAATTAAAAATAAATTAATAAGAAATATGCTATAGTTGTAGCACAAATTGATCGGCTTGCCGGGGAAGGACCACGCTCTAACAGAATACCAGCGTAAAATAGCAGCTGTAATAAACTGCTGTGCAAAGAACCGGAGAACATTACTGATACTATTACTAGAAATTAGGTATTCCATCTCCTTACGGGCGACAACGTATCTGCATTTTGATCTGTATTCGAGGATAGCTGTGGATGTCTATGAGCCATAGCATCCACTTACCATCAGACTGTGTGTTTGCTTGTGAACCTTGCTTGTGCTTGTGCACCCTGATTCCATTTAAAAAAAAAACTAGTACATCGCGCATCATTGCGCAATTCGCGTGTTCTAAAACATTTTATTCCTTAGACTTACAGGTTTCGCGAGGATGTTTTGCAAGGCTAATGAAATCAAAAAACATCCTAATTTCAAAAGAGAAGATGGCTGGGCACTATCATCTGCTTGGGAACCTATAATTAATAAAATTTAATCCCAACCCAAGAATACAACTGCAAGACTTCAAGATACTATAAGTTCATACTGTGTAGATCAGGACAAAAATTAATAATTTTAATCTGTGGGTAACCGCGGTTAATTATGACATCTGGACGATGAACACCTCAGTCCCCTCCCCACCCCCTGTGACCGTGGATGCTGTAAAGTGCTCAAACCCTCGGGTATATAAAAAAGTTAATATCCGCAACATAATCTGCAAACTAGTATTACCTAAATATTACAGTTAAGAGTTAAAATTATAATATAAAAGAGTGGTAGAACCTAATAACTGTAAGAATAACAATAGCCTTATAGTTAAGGATGCGGATTGCAAGCTCGGAAAGTCGTGGATTCGAATCCACCATTCAACTGCTATCATGACCACTCCTAACATAAACATTTTAGGTTTACTTGCAGTAGTTAATAGGATTATAGCAATACAAATAACGTTACTAGTAAGTTTTTTCCAAAAAGACCTGTACTTTCAATTATTCTTTAATCACAAACTATCAAAAAACCACTAACAATTAAAATAATAATTTATTATGTATGAATGAATGAATGAATATACTTTTATTGTACACCACAAACAAATATACAGTTCACAAAACACAAAAAAAGATTATAATATTATGTAAGTACAATTTGGCGGCCTTATCGCTACATAGCGATCTCTTCCATGCAACCAAAGGTGTAAGGATTAGAACAGTGAGAACTAGGTAGGTGGTGCAATATAAATATACATAATATAATAGCGATTTATAGACAATACATGCAATAAAATAACATACAAATAACTAATACATGAAATTACATAAATTGCTAAAATATAATAAAAATAAAGTAAAACATATGTAAATATAAATATACATACATATATATAAATATATAAACAAACTTACACATTTACCCAAATATATATATATATATATATATATATATATATAAAATTCCTCAAACAATAATATAAAGCAAATAAATACAATAGATACGTAATCACTTAATTTATTCTAACGGTGTTCAAACGACTGAGACAAGTAATGCTCTTTAAGTAGTCGCTTAAATATAACAATCGTTTGTGCTTCACGTATACGCAACGGTAGGGTATTCCAGAGCTTGATAGACTGGACAGTAAAAGATTTATTAAAAAAGGAAGTATTGTGAGTTGGAACCCTTAAAATGAATTTTCTTGAAGAGCGTAGAGGTTCTCCTGGAAGCCCTACAAAACTAAACTTCTCCTTTGGATAAGGAAGTGTAGAAGGGTGAAATAATACACAGTACAGAATAGAAAGAATATGCATATTCCGACGAAGTCGGATAGGTAACGACTTGAGACGTGAGCGAAATTGGGAAATATGGTCAAATTTGCGCAATCCAAATATGAACCGAATACTAGTGTTTTGAAGTCTCTCAAGCTTATTTAGCTGGTCCTCGGTTATGTCTACATAGCTTGCGTCAGCATAGTCGAGAATCGGAAGGAGAAGAGACTGTGCGAGCATAATTTTTGTAGGAATGGGAAGAAATGATCGAAGGCGACGCAGTGAGCTAAGAGCGACAAAGGTTTTCTTACTTACCTCATTCAGTTGGCGTATCCAATTTAAGGAGTTATCGAAATAAATACCAAGATTTTTGACACTGTCAAAGTAAGGGATTACAATTCCATCGAATTCGATAGGTGGTACGGAGGACCAGTCAATTCTTGAGATAAAGCTCCGGCTACCAATAATAATGGCCTGTGATTTTTTGGGATTGACATTTAGGCCGTATGACTTAGTCCACTCATGAATAATATTTAAATCGTTATTCAATGTAGATTGCATTCGGCAAATTCTCAAGAGTTGACTGGGTGTAAATCTGAACATCATCGGCATACATGTGGTAGAGAGAAGATATTTTATGAGTGATTGAATTAATGAAAATGGAAAAGAGTAAAGGTGACAACACGCCGCCCTGTGGCACTCCTGCAGTAATATCACACCAAGATGAGTGAGTTTCATCAACACGAATAGACTGCCGACGGCCACAGAGATAACTTTGAAACCAGTCAATTACTGATGGAGATATGTTAAGGGAACACAATAGACTCAACAGTATATCGAAATCAACAGTATTGAACGCATTACTGAAATCCAGCAAGGTCATGACTGTGAGTTGTTTATTATCCATACCCCACCGTATGTCATCAGTAACTTTGATTAAAGCAGTAGCCGTACTATGACCAGGTCGGAAACCTGATTGTAAAGGATTCAACAAATTGTGCTTATTAAGGAAAAGGGTCAGCTGTTGGCAAATAAGTTTTTCAAGGACTTAAAAAGGAAAGGTAAGATCGAGATGGGATGGAAATCAGAAAGGTTACGGGATTGGATCTCTTCGGAAAGGGTATAACATGTGCACTCTTCCAGGCTTGAGGGAATTTAGACGAAGAGACACATGCATTAAGTAAATAAGTAATAATAGGAGCGATAACATCAAGGAGAGGAATAATCATATTACGGGTAATGTTGTCGCTACCAACAGCATTTGAGGAGATGGATAATATGATCTTCTTAACATCACATACAGTAAACTAACTAAAAACGAACGGAGGATAATTAGGAGTCGGAGTTACAGAAAGAGAACGAAGTGTTTGCAATTTCTGTTCTCTATCAAAAGAGTTAGAAGGATTAGAAAAATGTTGATTTAATAGTTCAACATCAACACAAGGAGGTAAGGCATTTAGGGATGTTCCTCCAACTCCAACTGTTTTAAGAAACTTTCACACCCTAGATGAGTCGCCGTTCTCGACTGATGTATGAATATGGCGTCGTTGTGCATCTCTACATAATGTATTGCAGCGATTCCTGATTTTGGCGTATTTCCTTTGGTTTTCCTCTTTTTATTCCTCTTAAGCTTTGACAATGCTACATTTTTCTTCAAGATAAGTTTTTTCAGATCATCAGAGAGCTATGGAGCAGGTAAATGTTTGAGTTTTACGTAATGCATTGGCGCGTGAATGTCATAAAGCTGAGTAAGTAAGGAACAGAAAAGTTCAACTTTATCATCAATGCACGGTACTCTCTCAATCACTGACCAGTCAATGTTATGCGCATCTTCACAAAGTTGGTCAACATCCATTCCTCCAAAATTACGTCGCAGAACTAATTTAGGTTTGATTTTAGGAGGGCGTAGTTTATACGAAAGGAAAATTAAATCGTGATGAGAGAATGCATCAGCAGGACACTGTCCGTGTTTGAAAACCAGTGTTGAAGATGACACTATAATTAAGTCAAGAAGGGAAGGAGTACAGTTAGGAAAATTATAAGTAGCAGAAAGGGGGTAGGATTTGCATATTACACGCTTCAATTATAGACTTAAGCTTTATAGCCCGATTGTCGCCTTTAAGCAAACAGGTGTTAAAGTCTCCCATCAAAATAGTATGACTATACGTAGGGACTAGTGATTCCAAAAGAGATTCGAAAGAAGTAAAATAGTTTACAGAAAGAGAGGGACTGTAGAATACTCCAAGAAGGATTTTATTCTGAGACAGGGAGACCTCAACCAGCAAATGCTCAGCAGAATCAACAGGGGGGTGGTTGACATGACGAACTAACAATTTTAAATGGAAAGTAGGATCTAAGATAGATCGCCACGCCCCCGCCACCCCTATTAGTGCGATCATTTCTAATTAGATGAAACCCGGACAAAGAGTAAGAAGTAGAAGGCAGACAGGGTTTTAGCCAAGATTCTGAAACTAAAATAGCGTTAATATTTTGGGATTCAAATGACGCAAGCATGTCAGGATAATGAGCCGGAATGCTTTGGGCATTAATATGAATAGCATTGAAGTTATTCACACAGTCTGAGAAACAAGAATTTAAGGTAATGTTGAGTGAAGGAGAAGCAGTTGTACTGTGATAACTAACGTCAATAAGTGTCTCATCATCAGAAGACAACGTCAGAAACAAATCACTGTCATTACAAATGTTTGAGGATAACATAAATGCTATATTAAAATATACAAATAAATTTATACTACTTATATACACTTAAAAATAAAATATAAATAAAAATGAAAGACCAGACGGTACCTACACTATTACAACCACCAGCAGCATGAAAGAGAAAGCATATAACAATACAACAACCTAATTAAAGAAATAAAAACAATCAGTTAAATAATAAAACTTCCCAAAAACTAGCTGTCTGACACCAATAAATTGTAAGAAGAAATTAAACACGTCAGACTAGGCAGTATGGGTTTATATGCCTTTGCCATACTAATAAACTAAAAAAGAAAGAAGTCAAAGAATGCTTCTGTGGTTACAGATAACAATATAGACGACGAATATAGATTACTGACTTGGGTACCAATGTCATTATAAAGTTAATTAAACGTAAAAATTATTATCAGTAAATAAAAAACAAATAAAAAGAATTAACAATTAATCTACCTGTATTGTGCAATGATTAAAATAATTTGAGTAATATTCATCAAACCAGTGCAAACCTATTATGAAATTAATGGCATAGAAATCTATGGCAAAGGATAATATTAATAATACCTGATAACCAAAAGTTACAAAAAAAAGAAGAAGAAAAAAAATAGTAATAATATATGAATTGAGCTGCTGGAGTAAATGAATAAAAGCGAAATTACATGAGAAACACGCCACAACCATCATTTTTTCGTCATCTTCCTAGCCCTAGCTGTAGTAACACAGGGCTTGGGAGCCGAAGATGCCGCCACCGCAGTCGCCGCAGTCAAGGATGAGTTAGTAGGAACACTACCAGCTGCATCAGGAATGGCGATCACCTCAGCCACGGTGTACACCCGGTGCTTCGTGCCATCGGACCCAAGCACCACAACATATCCGTCTCGTGTCCAACATTGCGAAACACCAAAACGCTTCCGAGCAGCAATGAACGCCTCATGACGGCCCTTAGTCATGAACTCAGATAGAGTAACTCCGCTACCCTTTAACTTGGTTTTGGAATACCAAACTTTGTCACGCAGATCCTGATCTTGAAATTTCACAAGCAGTGCACGAGGCTTGTCTCCGCGGGCGCGCCCTAAGCGATGGCATCTGGTGATAGATCCCTCAGTTATTTCTGGGATGTTCAGTCGCTCCGATAATAGCTTACTCGTGCAATGCACTGGGTTCCCATCTCGGGCTTCTGGCACTCCATGGACAAGCAAAATCTTCCTCCTGGTCCTTACTTCCATTTCCTCTTGCTTCCTACAGAGAAGCTGGAGTTGAAGTTGCAGATTCTGAAGTGCTGACAGGACAAATGCCCTAAAGGTATTAAATTGTGCATTAACGTACATCCTCTCTGTGGAATAGTTTACCACCGGCGATTTTTCCGGACCGATACGACCTGGGGACCTTCAAGAAAAGAGCTTACTCCTTTCTAAAGGGCCGGCAACGCACCCGCAATTCTCCTGGTGTTGCGGTTGATCATGGGCGGCGGTAGTCACTTAACATCAGGTGAGCCGCATGCTCGTTTGCCCCTTTTTCTATAAAAAAAAAAAAATGTCGGAAGATGGGCTTGTTGCAGGGATGGATGTTCTGACCTCCCTCTGGAACTCATCCATACGTGAAGTGAAATTCAGCGTTAGCTCTTCAATTGACTTCTTAAGCAAATCCATGATGTAAATTAAAGGTTATTTAAAGGTCAATGTCAGGTGACAGTGAAGTGGCAAAATAAGTTTTAAGTTGTGCACAGTGGAAAACAAATTATTAGTAAACAATGCTGGTGGATTTATGTAATTATAGGTACATTTATATACTTGATTGTTCTTTATTTACTATTTTTAAACTTTAAAAAATCAGGAACGATTTTAAATATGACAAAACACTTTGCGCCTACCCACCGAAAAAAAGTAGTATGTATATTTCCATTTAAAGTACGCAGTGTGACAAAAAATCGATTCCACATGACTGTCCCGCCGATCCATTGGTAAGCGGAGAGTCCACCCCCCAGTAGAAGGCTACTGACCGGTGCGGAATAAGGAATATAGAAACCAGGCATGGTGAGAAAAACGTCATGGAGCACAGCGGATCCCTAACCGAGAGAAAATTGGCTATCTTTGAGGCCAAGAAATTAACTGGTAGCGTGATCCGACCTCCACCGGCAGGTGCAAGTAAGCCGCAGATACCGTTATCAGCACCGTTACCACAACCCACCACCATTGACCCTTAGGTCATACGGACCGAATCTCGGAAGAAGCGCGCGGTACTTACACATAGCTCTTTCCCGCGGGCACTGTTTTGACATCCAACAAATATTTCAATTTTTTCCTTGTCCCAGTTTTTACGTCACTCTTCGTACGTCGTCTTACGTCTTACGTCGCCTTACGTCGTCGGGCCCTCTTACCAGCACACTGTCTTGCCTCATCCCGCGATCATGTCCTCTATGCAAAAATTGTGCAACAGCCCGTAGTTCTTCCAATCGTTGACGAGATCCGAGTAGTACCTATCCCGATCCCTGAACTGTATCCAATCCATCTTGGTCGCTCTTTCAAAGATATCGGATGCATGTTGCACAAACTGTCCCGAATTTAAAACCACACCCAGAACCTTGGCGTTGGGGGGGCTGAAGATCCCCTCTAACGTTCATGGTAGTTGACATTATTTCCGCCTCTCATTCAATAAAATTGTCAGTTGCAGTTCTTTATACTGATTTATCACGTGGTTATCTGTGAAAGAAAACATCGAGGGGAAACCTGACATGTCTGGGAAATAAAAAACAAAATATATCACGAAGACATGTTAAATCCGTCAACACGACAAAATATTGGTGTAACGCGGCAGACAATACCTTACCCTAAAAACCCTCTCAGAAATGAGTGGAGGCCTGTGCCCAGAAGTATTTTGTGACAAAAGAACATGCAGTCCACATGCTGTTGTCCACACATCAACATTTATCCTCGATAAAAAATCAACTTGCAGATTCGTTATCACCTTTAAGGACTAAGACGGAAGGCTTTGTTTTTGTTACAGTATTAAGTTACTATTTCGCGAGAGCCCGGCCGAGCCCACCCATTATTGCTACAACAATAATATGACTGCATCGTGGCTATATCAGGTATTACGACGTATTTGGTTGTATATTTTTCAAATTAGAGATTTTAGAAACATTACGCACCATCACTGGCCTTCAAATTGAAAACCTTAATTAAAATAAGCAAGCAATTTTTCGCACAATTAAACTCAGCCGCGTTCTATCTGACTGTAACATTAGTAATGGCGACAGAACTCTCGGTGAATGGAAAGCTGTATAATTGTTTTTACGAGAGAAATTAATTGACCTTTTGATTAAGATTCTCTTTTATGTTTTAAATTCTCTCTCTTCCACCATCGCACCACTAGACGCTCAACATATTTTTGTTGTCGATATGGCGCAGGCAATTGGATCAGTTAGGTTTTTAGTTAGCAGCCTTGCCTTTTTCAGTCGTCATTGCAGACTTTAAAAGTCCTGAACATAGGGCTCCCCCATAGATTACCTCATGGAGTTATTTTGCCGTAGTTGCCATGCTTGGTAGGCGAATAAGCAAGTATGTAAGTAAGTATATAAGCAAGTATATAAGCAAGAATAAAAGCAAGTATATAAGCAAGCATATAATCAAGTATATAATTAAGTATATAAGCATGTATATATGCAAGTATAAAAGCAAATATATAAGCAAGTACGTAAGCACGTACATAAGCAAGTATATAAACAAGTATATAAGCAAGTATGTAAGAAAGCATATAAGCTAGTATGTAAGCAAGTACATAAGCAAGTTCATAAGTAAGTATATAAGAAAGTATATAGTAAGTATGTAAGCGAATATATAAGCAAGTATATAAGCAAGAATATAAGCAATTATATAAGCAACTATATAAGCAAGTATATAGCAAGTATATAAGCAAATATTTCAGCTAGTACATAAGCAAGTATATAAGGAAGTATATAGGCATGTATTGTTGGGATTTTAGATATTTATAAATAATAAAACTGCAGATCGGGTGAAAAATGCGTGTGCTCCGTGTAATAATTCTCTTGTCCAGTAATGACATTAGTGACATTGACAGATAAAATTAGACAATTAATATTTTTGGAATAGCTTATGGGCTTTTGTCTCATACAGATAAAAACTTAATGTTGTGTTGCCAACATATTTGGCGGGGCAACTGGAAGATTAAACTGATTTGAAATTGATTGAAACACCCTATTAATTCACATAGACAATATAGGTAATAAAGATATTAGTATTAACAAAAGACAAGAAACAAAAATTGTTATCTTATTGACATTAACTAAATTAACAAACTAATTGAAGTAACTAAGTACTAAACAATGTAACGGATAGGTACAACATTTAACATTTGTTTTGTTTATAAGAGAAAAACGATATCATTATTATTATTAAACTAAATGAACCTAAACTAATTATATTAATTACATAATAAACAATGTAGTGTAAAGGTACAACTTTTTTTTGATTATAAGACAATCATTATAAACCAGCACCACGACATTCCAGCGGTAGAACACAAACTTTCTTTACAGCTCTTTTACGTGTGTGGCCGTTAGCATTTTTGACTTCAAATACTCTCACTTTTCCATCTTTACCAGGGTAAGTATTTATGACTCTGGCTAAGGGCCAGTATAGTGGTGACAAAATGTCATCCCTTACGATCACCAATGCTCCTACCTTTACATTAGGTTGAATGTCTTGCCACTTAGAGCGAGATTGTAACAAATTTAAATAATGCTTACTCCAAACCTTCTAGAACAACATTTTTATTTCATTACAAGTTTTCCAAAATTGAGATTGTTTTATTATGTTTACATTAAGCTCAGGATAAGTATTTAAAGCAGTTCCTATTAAGAAATGACCTGGAGTAATATAAGTGTAATCATCTGGATCATTGGATAATGGCATGAGAGGTCTGCTGTTTAAACTAGACTCAATTTATATGTATACAGTTCTTCATAAGTAAGAATGGACTTTAGTAACACTCTCTTTAAGTGGTACTTTACACGTTTGACGCCAGCTTCTGCTAATCCAGCGAAAACTGGTGAATAGCAAGGTAAAAAATGAAAATTAATCCTCTTTTGAGCTGAATATTGACACACCTGTCTTTGGTGAACTGGCGAGTTGTGAAATTTATGTAGTTCGTTTAATTGGTTCTTTGCGCACTTGAAGGTTGAAGCGTTGTCGCTATATATGTCTGTGGGCAATCCACGTCGCGATATAAATCTATTTAGGCAGGCTATAAAGGTTTCTGTTTTTAAATCAGTGGCTAGCTCCAAGTGAATAGCTTTTGTTACAAAGCACACAAACAGGCAAATATAACCTTTTGAGATTATGGGTTTTCTGATCCTGGCTATTTTCAGTGGGATTGGATCAGCGTAATCTAAACCTACCTTCTGGAAGGGGCGACATACATTGACCCTATCTGGCGGCAAAGAATCCATTAAATGTTTTGCTGATTCAGCTTTTAATCTAAAACAAACAGTACACGTATGTAACAATTTTTACCTTGTCTGAGACCGTTCACAATCCAGAATCTTTGGTTTATTGATGACAGAACAAGCTTTGAACCAGCATGGAGGTTTTTTAAATGTTCACTTACAATAATCAAATTAGTGATGCAGGAAACCTTAGGTAAGACAATGGGATGTTTCTGTGTATAGGGAATGGAGGCATTTTGTAATCGGCCGCCCACGCGAACCAAACCCCCGTCATCGATAAACGGACGTAATGGCTTTAAATTTCCTTTAACAATTGTTTTCTTACATTTTAAGGCATGAATATCTTCTGACAAATATTTTTCTTGTTCATATTTTAGAATCATTGACAATGACAGATCAAGTTCCTGAGTTGTAATATAATTAAGTTTATTTTTAGAGACTAATTTTGACTTTGCATTCTGAACGAAACGTAAGATGTAAGCTAAAACTCTCGTCACTTTATTGATATCAGAAAATTTTTCAAGAAAATCGAGACATAACGATTGCTCACCAGAAGTAGTACAAAGCATTACACTTAAGCATGCAGAGTCGACGCTTACCTCTGGTAAATCCTGTGGTAAAATTAAATTTAATTGTGGCTTGTACTCACGTGAATGCAGAAACGCAGGCCCTTTCCACCACAGGTCATGATCGGCTAGCTCGTTTGGCATGATTCCTCGGCTAAGACAATCGGCGGGGTTCTCGTTCGAGCTAACGTATGACCATGTGTATTTTTGTGTAAGTTGTAAGATAACCTTAACGCGATTCGCTATATAAGCTTTAAGTGTGTTAATGTTAGTTTTGAGCCAAGCTAATACTATTTGTGAGTCAGAATAAATTATAATATCCTGTATTTGCATTTTAACAGTTAATATGTGATGAACTCTGCTGACAAGCTGTGCCAGCAACAGAGCTGCATTAAGTTCTAGTCGAGGAACTGATAAACTCTTATTAAGAGGATTTATTCGTGATTTCGAACAAAGCAAGGATATCTTGACATTACCCATTGAATCCACGACTCTTAGATATACACAACAGCCATAACCAGTTTTGCTAGATGCATCAGCAAACCCTATAATTTGTGTAAAGCTTATGTCATGCACACTTATATGTCGCGGTATACGCATTGGTTGCATTGTAAGCAAGCTATTACGAAACTTGTGCCAAAGCTGTAGCAGTTCACAATTTGGCACCGAATCCCAGTCCAATTTTTCTTGCCATAAGCGTTGCACTATAGCCTTTGCGCTTACCACAATAGGTCCAGCAAGACCTAGTGGGTCGTAGAATCCACTTATGAAGCTAAGAATTTCACGCTTAGATTGAGGCATGCTATTGACAATTTTTGGACTTGATATAATAAATGAATCTAACTTAATATTGTAATTCATACCTAGTGTTTTTAAAGAAGTGTTATTTTTCTCTAGATCAGTCTCATCAAAATGTTGTTGATCTTTTTGTATTTCTTTTAACAAGTCTGGTGAATTTGAAACCCATTTGTGTAATTGAAAACTTCATAAGCTTAACAAACTGCATAATTGTTCCTTTGCTGCTGATAATCCAACCAACGTCTTTTCTGAATAAAGAATGTCATCGACATATGTGGAATTATTTAAAATAGAAGCAGCTATAGGGTACTCATTGTGGTGTTGTTCAGCCAACATTTTTAAACATCGAGTTGCCAAATAGGATGAGCTCTAAGCCATAAGTGACTGTGTTTAATTGAATACATTTAACACTTTCGTCTGGAGAATCTCTCCATAGAATATTTTGTAATGACCTGTGCTTGGGATGTATTTTTATATTTCTAAACATATTTTTGATGTCTGTTATGAAAAAATATTCATCAACTCTGAATAGCATTAAGACATCTACTAGCTCCTTTTGTACTACAGGACCATTAAGTAATAAATCATTCAAAGATGTTTTTGTACTTGTTTTCATAGACCCATCAAATACAACCCGGCATTTTGTTGTCTTTTTATCTAGCCTAAGTACAGGGTGGTGTGGTAAAAAGCACACTGGGTCAGTAAATAGGTTATATTGACTTATATCAATTAATGTACCATGTTGTTGCCTTAAATAATCATGAATGAACTCCTTGTATAACATAAAAAGATTAGAATCTTTTTTAAATCTGTGTTCTAAGTTATGAAATCTTTTTTAAAGCTAAATATAATGAATCTCCTAAAGCTTGATTGATTGAATCTAATGGTAACTTTAGTGGCAAGATTTCTTGTATTTTATTATTTTTGTATCTTGCTCGACATTGTCACAAAATATCTTTTCGCATGAGTCATGTTCAGAATGTGCCTCTGGGAAGGTGTCTGGAACACTTTCACACTTCCAAAACTTAACAATAGAATTGTTTAAATCAGAATCACATTTTTTGCAAAATAAAGTAATGACTGGTTCGTTGTGTTATGTAGGTGTGTTACCTGCAATTACATAACCAAGTCTTGTATTTAGTAATGGAGCCTTAGGTGTGACACTACCATCAGGTGTCTCCGAGCTGGATGGAAGAGCTTGAATCTCAGGCTCAGGCGGCAGCAAGATAGAGTAAGCAGCTTCTTGTTCCTACAGTCTCCGCAGCAGCACCTGTGTCTGGATTCGTTTTCTTCACAGCTGCGACATGAGCCACCTTTGAAGTTGGCTGGGATCGCTCCAGTGGCCGCTCTGCATTCTCGAGTGCAAGTGCACGCTTAGCTAGAAAATCAATAAGGTGCGCAACCGTAGGATCTCGTACTCGAGCCAATTGGAATTCCCTACTGCACAATAAGTCTAACTTTCTAGTCAGAATGCAAAGTACTATTGGATCCCATTGATCAACTGAGTGACCTAGGTTTTTTAAGGCAGCTAATTGTTGCTTAACAATAGATACAAAGTTTCTTAAATTATAGGTACAATATCTAACAAAATGTGTATATGTTCATTTGTAATTTTATATTTGTTGTCGTATCTATCAACTAGAATTTTCCTGGCCTCATGGTAACTCTCAGTAGACAATGTGAGATTTTTGACCAGATCGTGAGGTTCCTCTCGCAGAAAATTACGTAAATAGAAAAACTTTTGCACATCATCTAAATTTTGATTGTTATGTATGAGTGAATCGAAGTTGTATGAATGGCTTGAACTCGGAGTACTTACCAGAGTACGTTGGTACATTTATGGTAGGTAACTTTGTATTGAAGCTTTTTGTAACACACTCGTTTTTACAATATTTTTCACAATTTATTGTTTCCAATAATTCTCTGATAAGGGTGAGCGTTTTGCTGTACTGCTCTTCTACATCATCGCCATCATCGAGGTCGGGATGTATGGCGCAAATCTCCAATGTATAGTCTTCGTATTTTTTTAAATGTGTCGCGAAGACGCTCTTCCTTTAGGAGTAACGCCTGTTTAGAAAACTCCTTGTAACCCTTTTCCTCTTTGAACATGTTTTCAATTTTCGTTAGAGTACCTTTGATGGACGCTCGTTTCCTGACGAGCGTTCTAATTTGTTCGCCATCTATTTTTGAAAACTTGTTTCGTACACTGTAAAATTGCTGTTACAACAATATAATTCGGTTGTAACTGAAATTATCTGACAGCACAAGCACGAAACAAGCAAAATGAAAAAATAAGGCGGTTGCGACGCGTTTCGATTCGAAAAAATTGCTTCGTTCTGTTATATCCCTTTTTACAAGACAACAAAATATTAGTAAGCATTTATTTAATCACGGTACTTCTCCTTAATATAGCTATAGTCAGCAATTATATTTTTATATTGTTCTTTTGTTGTATTGTTCTTTTGTTATATCCCTTTTTACAAAGCAATAAAATATTAGTAAGCATTCATTGAATCACACGGTACTTTTCCTTAATATAGCTATAGTCAGCAATTATATTGTTATATATTGTTTCTTTCCATTTTTAAAGTTCAGTTAGACTCAGAGCCCCGGGTAGATCGGACATAGATTCCGAGACTTATTAGAGTTCGGAAGTCAAGGACTATATTAATTTGGTGTGAACTTTTTGCAATAAACCTTTAGGTTTATTTGGTGTTTCTTTTTTTTAAAAAGTCAAACGGGATCGGCCTCCTAACAAATTGGTGTCAGAAGTGGGATGCCAAACAGAAGGTCATAAAAGACTTTGGCATCCGAATCCGAGGTCCCCGAAATCACCAAGGTCGACATTAAACCTTAGCCGTGCCTAAGCCTGCGCCTACCACAATTTGGACGACGATCAGCCTCCGCTCTGAAGCGTGAGCCCGCTCCATTCACATCTGGTCCTGAAATCACCCGTCTGGCCGACGATCAGCCTCCACCAGGAGCCCGCACCAGCTGGGTCTAACTCACCAACATAAAAACATTTTCTGAAGAATATTCTACATCTTTCATTCCTACCATTTCCCACGACGCCACGAGTGTAACGTGTCACCGAGCCATTGTTACGAGTAAATGCAACGTATAGAAGTTATTATTTTCCTGTAAGTCGTTTTGTTTTGTAAATTAAATTTATAAAATTTACCTTTATTTTACACTGTTTTGTACTATAACCTTTTTACTTCATTTTATTGTGATTATCTTATATAACTTCAAATTTTAATTTTATTTCTATGTCGCTTAAAGCAGAAAAAAGTAAAGACAATATGTCAGAAAAAAATCACACTTTCGTTTTTGACGAAATTTATAAAATCTTATAATGGGGAGAAGGAATCTCTCCCCGCTTTTCTTACCAACTGTGATAATGCAATGTCGTTAGCTACGGCAGAACAACAGCCTATTTTGTGCAAATTTATTATCTCACAGCTAGAGGGAAAAGCTCAGGTCGCATGTAGTTTAAAAAGTTTCGAAACGTGGAACCAAATAAAGTCATTTCTTCGTTCTACTTTTGGGGAGAAAAAACACTCAACACATTTATTATCAGATTTGCAAAATTGCAAACAGTCTTCCGACGACGTTACTAAATTTTCTTTAAGATTAGAACAAATTTTAATAAAAATTCAGTCAGATATACACTATAGCTGCAAAATTCCTGACGAACTTCCAGGTAGAATAGCCGCCATGGAGGACCTATTTTGGCATTAAACACATTTTTATTAGGGTTAAACCCTGCTATTTCTACTATTGTTAGGTGTAGAAATCCTCAAACTTTAAACGAAACATGAACTTCTTAAGGACAAGGTAAGAATCAAAGGTATAAATGATACGGATACGTATAGCGAAACAATAGGCTCAATCTACTTGCAATTTTTATTAAGTGATGAAACTTACGAGCACAAATTTTATGTCATTAACGATAGCATAAACCTTAATTACGACGGTATTATCGGTACAGATTTTCTTAAATATTTTAATGCTAATATAGATTATAGTTCTAAGATAATGACTCTTTGCGGTCACCAAGTTCCTATTATATTTCACCAGCCAACCTACACCGTTCCAGCACGCTCAGAAGCAGTCATTGAATGCACTATATCAAACTACTCACTCGAGACTTATCGGAATAATGAAGCCTTAGTTCTAGATCACACATTAAGCAAGGGTGTTTACGTCGCTAATTGTATAGTATCGGTAAAACCAAATAAAATGGTTAACATCACTGTTTTAAATACGACTGATACAGACATAGAAATTAAAGATTATTCCGTAGAATTAACACCTATAGATTACGATAATTCTATTTCCTGCGAAAATTCAATACCTAGTAAATCTATGTATTCCGTCTCGACTTCCAAATCTGATCGAATGAATCGAGTATTAAGTCTTTTACGCTGCTCTCATCTCAACGATGAAGAAAAGAAAGCACTTCTCAATTGCTGTTCCGATTATACGGATATCTTTCACCTCGAAGGTGAGCCCCTCTCTTTTACGAATGGCATCCAACACTCCATAGATACGGGTAACGCACCCCCAGTTCACGTAAAATCGTATCGCTTCCCCGAGTGTCACAAGGAAGAAGTTGATACACAAATTCGCAAAATGCTAAATCAGAATATAATCCGTCCCTCTGTTTCGCCTTGGAGCGCCCCGGTATGGGTAGTTCCGAAAAAATTAGACGCTTCTGGCAAGAAAAAGTGGAGAATAGTCATTGATTATCGTCGCCTCAATGATATCACGGTTTCAGAAAGTTATCCGCTGCCTCTTATCACTGATATCCTAGACCAATTAGGCCATTCGAAATATTTTACAACTCTCGATCTTGCTAGCGGTTTCCACCAGATAAAGATGGATGCTAAAGATGCTCCAAAGACGGGATTTACTATTAGTACTAACTCTAGCATGTCTGGACACTATGAATTCACTAGAATGCCCTTTGGTTTGAAAAATGGACCCTCAACCTTCCAGCGACTCATGAATACTGTTTTATCAGGACTACAAGGTCTACACTGCTATGTATATCTAGATGATTGTATAATTTATAGTCAAAATTTGAATCAACATATGGAAAAGTTAAAATTAGTGTTTGATAAGTTCCGCGAATACAATTTAAAATTACAACCAGACAAGTGCGAATTCTTAAGACGTGAAGTAACCTATCTTGGTCACATTATCACCGACAAAGGTGTCTCTCCAAATCCAGACAAGGTAAAAGCAGTATCGCAATTCCCAATTCCTCAGAATCCTAAAGAAATTAAATCCTTCCTAGGCTTAATAGGCTATTATCGCCGATTTATTGATAATTTTTCCAAATTAACGAAACCTCTTACTTCTTTATTAAAAAAGGACGCTTCTTTCCACTGGTCCCTAGAACAACAAACCGCTTTCGATATTCTAAAAGAAAAATTAATCACTGCTCCGCTGCTCCAATACCCAGACTTCTCTCAGCCCTTCATAGTAACCACAGACGCAAGTAATTACGCCGTGGGTGCAGTTCTATCCCAAGGTCCTGTCGGCAAGGATAAACCAATAGCTTACGCATCGCGCACCTTAAATCGTGCCGAAGGTAATTATTCAACTACCGAAAAAGAACTCCTAGCCATTTTATTCGCAGTTAAAACATTTCGCCCTTACCTCTACGGTAATAAATTTAAAATTGTCACCGACCACAGACCACTAGTATGGTTATTTAATGTCAAAGACCCAGGCAGTAGACTCATTCGTTGGCGCCTAAAACTCGAAGAATATGACTACGAAATCATTTATAAACAAGGCCGTTTAAACTCCAATGCTGATGCGTTATCTCGCTGTCCCGTTAATGTTATAGACATTAACACCTTAAATAACTCTAGTTATGAAAAATATTTTAAGGATCAATTCTCCAATAAAACTCCTATTTCAAATACAGTAATTATAGAATGCACTGAAGGATTACATTTGTCTAAGTTAAAACATATCGCGTGTCCGGTCTCTTTAGATTTCGATTCATCTATACCTCACTGTGAAGAAATATTATCGCAGTTAGATAAGCCGGAGGAATTGCTGAATTCCGAACGCGAACCTTTTACAATTCAATGTGTTAAAGATAAGAATAAATACTTCTATTTTTTATATACCAAAGTTCACCATTATGAAGAAACCAAATTTAAAGACATCTACAATTTAATGATAAAACTTAGAGATAAAATTTTAGTCGAAAATCCCGATATCACAGATCTCGCCTTGTCAGACTTTTCAGACCCATTTTCTAAGTTAGGTTATATTAAGGTATATAATATGATTGCCTATATTTTCCATAGCACAAATATTAAAATTCATATTTATAAAAATCGGTTAATTTACCCTACTCCCATCGAAATCCCTAAAATTTTAAAAGAGAATCACGATTCACCTATTGCGGGTCACCCAGGATCAAATCGTATGTATAAAAGAATTAAAGCCGCCTACTACTGGAAGGGTATGCGCTCTGATATTGTAGATTACGTTAAGAAATGCCAATTATGCCAAATTAATAAGCCGCTGAGAATGTCCAATAAGGCTCCAATGGAGATAACTTCCACTTCTACTAGACCTTTTGAACGATTAGCTCTCGACATCGTTGGTCCTTTGCCCGACGCAGGTTTCCAAAAATTCAAATTTATCCTTACATTGCAAGACGATTTAACTAAATTTTCAAGCGCTTATCCCCTGGTCACAGCTACCAGTGAAGAAATAGCCAGAAATCTCGTACATTTTATGTCTCTTTTCGGTTTTCCTAAAACGATCTTAACAGATTTGGGTACGTGTTTCACGTCCGATTTATTTAAACAACTGACTCAAATTCTAAAAGTTAAAACCTTATTTACCACTCCTTATCACCCACAAACAAACGGAGCCCTAGAACGCTCACATGCTACTTTAAAAGAATACCTAAAATCTTTCGTAAACGAAAACCAGAACGATTGGCATTGTTATCTATTTACCGCAATATTAGCTTATAATACCACTCCACATTGCACCACTAATTTCACCCCTCATGAATTATTATATGGTTATAAACCTAACATTCCAAATTCCCTATATGAAACAAATAATAATACAACCTATAATGAATATATTCGAGCTTTACAATATCGAATGCGTTTTAGTAGAGAAAAGGCCATTCAAAATATAGTTAATAGCAAAGAAAAATCGAAACAATATTATGACGCTAGTTCACGTGAAACTTCTTATAAAATTGGCGACTTAGTGTATATAAAACATCATCACCGGCTCCGTAAGGCTCTATCACCTATATGGAAGGGCCCATATAAAATTATAAAAATAAATAATAAGCATAACGTAACGTTACAAATAGGTCGTAAACATGTTAAGTACCATACAAACGAAATTAAGCCTGCTATTCAAACTCCCTAAATTTAATTAACTTTGTATATTTTTTCAGAGCTTTATGCTATGGAAACCAAAGCCACGCTGAATCGAGGATCATACCTATATCACATAGTCCTGGAATTTATTTTGAACCTATTACGCATATTAATTTTTATAACGATTATTGGAAAGTCATAACATATATAGACCTTATGTCCTTAGATCCTTATCTCAATAAAATAGAAAATTTATTATATGATACTTTAAACCTTTGTTCCAAAATAAATACTGACGAATTTTCCCCGTGTAAAGATTTTTCTACTCCTATAGAGACTTTAATAAAATATAATTACGTCAAATTGCAATCTCTAGCACATTTAATCAATAATAACCCATCGCCAAACAAAGTCAAAAGATCTTTGGAATTTGGAGGCGAAATTCTTAAATTTTTCTTTGGTACTCTAGACGCAGATGATGCGCGAAAATATGATGCCGCGATAGAATCCTGTCGGAAAAGTGAAACGGAACTATTTAATCTATTCAGAGATAATATTCATATAATTAAATCCACTATAAATAATTTTAATGCCACTATTTATAAATTAAATCAAAACGAATTAAAATTGAATTCCCAAATTAATAAAATGAATGAAATTTTGTCACAAATTACAAAAACCGATAACTTACTACTTCACATTTCTAGGATAAATAATTTACTAAACGTAATTGAAGGCTCCTTACTTGCTATTTCTAACTTACTAGACACAACTATAAATGCTATTTTATTTTCCAAGGTAAATGTTTTGCATCCTAGCGTGATTAGCCCTTTAAGTCTTTATAATGAATTAACTAAGCATATTAATCAATTAAACAAACGTTTAGATTTTCCAATGCAATTGAACATACATAATATTCATTCTTTGATTGACGTCTCGAAACTTAGTTCATATTATTATAACAATAAGATTGTTTTCAGTTTGCAAATTCCACTGATAACACCTGATAAATTCACTGTTTATAAAAATATCCCATTACCGACTCCTCACGACGAGTCACATAATATGCAAACTTTTGCACTTATTCAACCTTCTAATTCTTATATTGCTTTAAGTGACGATAGAATACATTATACTATGTTTAATAACTTAGATGATTGTAATTTCATTAATAATAACTACTCTATTTGTGAACTATTAACTATAACGTCTAGTGTAAATAATCCTAATTGTGAATCGAAATTACTAACAGAAGTAATTCTTTCCCTACCTTCTGAGTGTAACACCAAGTTATTATTTGGCCAAATCAATATTTGGCATAAATTAAAAAATAATAGATGGATCTATGTACAATCTAATGTAAACAAATTAACTATCAAATGTGATGACGACATTACTGATCATTCTATTATTGGCACAGGTATTGTCAAATTAACCGAAAATTGTATTGGTTATTCCAAAACTATTCAATTATTGCCAACAAGTACTTACCAATTTTCGATCAAATCAACAATAGATATAAGCTTTGATATAACGAAAGATGATTGTTGCAAAAAGGACATATTTAATAAAAGTTTACCATATTTAACGCCAATCTCTTTAAGCAAAGTTAACTTGGATTCTTTAAAATATGCAAATCATCAACTGGATAGTTTAGAGTTTGAATTAAATAATCTTCAAAAAGAATCACATTTTATTAAATATGGCTCATACTATTCAACATTTACTTATGTTTTAATTGTACTACTATTTTTATACCTTGCCTATAAATTATTTAAATGCTGCAGAAATCGTCACGATAGCAGTGGATATTGTATACAAATATTTAATCAATGTAATAATAAAAAGTCATCGAAACATAACTCCAAAATTTCAAATTCAATTGAGATGACCGATAAATCGACATCTGAAGAAGATAATATCTCGCTTAAATCTTTTCCAAATTGTACTAATTATAAGCCTTATAAAACTGTAGACAAAGTTCATTCTTCCTCTCGAAGAAATCTTAATTTCTAATTTTATTCAATTTTAGTTTTAAAATTTTGTATTAATACAAATAATCGATTTTATTATCATATAATCTTAATTTCTACTCTGTCACTTTATATTTTGTAATTGCTATATTTTACTATTTTAAATGCAATCTATGTAATTGTAATTGAAATTACTACCTTGTTTAATACAAGTAAATTCTAATTTTACTATTTCACTCAAAATACTTTTAATTTTAGATTTAAATAATTCATTTTTGTATAATTTTATTCCTTAATTTTAAATTGATTATTTTTGAATTCTACTCTGTCTCTTTTGTATAACTTAGTTAACGAATAATACTATTGTATCTTTATGTAAAATTTAGTTCGAAAGTTTTTACATTGTTATGAGATTGATTTGCAATATTTTACCACAAATTTTAATTTCCTATTTTCATAATTTGTAATGTCTTCCGACCTCTAATCGCTTTTCTATTTCGAATCTTCGCTTTATCTTAATTTAGAAAAAGCTCAGTCAAAAGGGGGAGCTGTTATATCCCTTTTTACAAGACAACAAAATATTAGTAAGCATTTATTTAATCACGGTACTTCTCCTTAATATAGCTATAGTCAGCAATTATATTGTTATATTGTTCTTTTGTTGTATTGTTCTTTTGTTATATCCCTTTTTACAAAGCAATAAAATATTAGTAAGCATTCATTGAATCACACGGTACTTTTCCTTAATATAGCTATAGTCAGCAATTATATTGTTATATATTGTTTCTTTCCATTTTTAAAGTTCAGTTAGACTCAGAGCCCCGGGTAGATCGGACATAGATTCCGAGACTTATTAGAGTTCGGAAGTCAAGGACTATATTAATTTGGTGTGAACTTTATGCAATAAACCTTTAGGTTTATTTGGTGTTTCTTTTTTTTAAAAAGTCAAACGGGATCGGCCTCCTAACAGTTCGGAGGCGGCGCGCCGGCGAGGCCACGTGGTGACGCGTGCTCCTCGAACTCGATAGACTCGCCCATCGCTGATTGGCTCTTCTGAGTGGCGTGGTGTGACGCGAGCCAATCAGTTGCGTCCTGTTGGCGCGGCGACGAATTCTTTCCTGATAATCGAACCAAACTTGGATTTCCAGAACACTCAAACGCAGCGCTCGAACTTTCTGGAGCGTTTTGGACTCGCCCTTGAAATTTTAAAGTGGACTTGCCCGTTTCTTTTTCGCTACGGCCGCGACGTGGCGTGGGTATCTTCTGGAAGTTGTATGATCCAAAGTTTTACACGTATTCACCGTTCTTTCGCTGGATTGACTACATTGTTATTGCTCGGAAGGACCATGTTGGGATTTTAGATATTTATAAATAATAAAACTGCAGATCGGGTGAAAAATGCGTGTGCTCCGTGTAATAATTCTCTTGTCCAGTAATGACATTAGTGACATTGACAGGTAAAATTAGACAATTAATATTTTTGGGATAGCTTATGGGCTTTTGTCCCATACAGATAAAAACTTAATGTTGTGTTGCCAACAACCACGCATGTTTATTAGACTTAAACACACAGTAAATTCATTCTGCGTAGATCGGACTATAAATAACAATTAAAAACCTGAGCGGTACTCCGGGCTAATACTGACATCGGGACGTCAGTCACCTCAGTCCCCCGAGACCATGGGTGCTGGAAACCACCCGAAACGTCGGGAATTAAAAATCATGTAAATTAAATGCGATAAAATCCGTAAAAGTTGTTTTAATCAATTTTTAATACTCAAAGTATGCATTATTGCCAATCAATTTAGTGTGCGTAGAAGTCTTTCCCTCATAATGCATCCCGCTCGGCCACGGACACCCGAATACAAATGGACGAGACATTACTAGGGGTCTGCGGAAGTGACGTATGCTTACTGACTTCTGCTAATTGTCAACAATATTTTTACAACAGGCGGTATTAGTTTGGTTTTTCAATATATTGATGACATATTTTCTATGCGAGTTCAGTGATAATTTTTTTACCAAGTTATCCGATTTCAATAATTTTTTTGTTTGAAAGGGGGTAACTTAGTAGTAGTCCCATCGTGATCACGATTTTATGATGGGATCCATGCGAAAATATTCAATTTCATGAGTTGTAATGGCATCTGCACGACTTATGAGAGAGAGCTCAATGGCGGTTGAGTTGCGAGCTGAGAGCGGCGGGTTCGAATCTCGTACAGAACAAATATTTGTATGACCTACAAATACTTGTTCATGGTCTGAATGTTTGTCTTAATGCAGTTTGTGTATGTAAACTGCCTCCACGATACACGTGCAAATACCAGCTAACGATTTAAAAAAAATCTTTATCATGACAACATTTGTCGATGATTATATTATTTTTGTTCTTGTGTAGTTGATTTTACTTTTTAACATTTTATAGAACACTGAAATCACGCTGGCAAAGGGGCGGAAAATGTTAATAAAGTAATTAAATCAATAATCAAAAATGAGTTTTTTCCATTAAATACTTTATCCGCACAAAGACTACTCTTTGCACTCGCTGTACAAGTGAACGTCTGCGCTATAAAATTAAGACATCTGGTTTGAGAGGAGCAAATAGAATTACAATGAACTAAATAGGTTTTAAACTAGAAATTTTTATGGAATTAATATCAAGAAATTTTATATAAATGCTACCTATAAAGGTAACGCTCAGGGGCTTAGCGCTCGTTGTAAATTTCACAGTACGCGGACAACCCGCGTTCCATCCCCGCCGGCAACAATGAAATTGTTAATTGCAATTTTAAGTTCTGATTTACAACGTGTTCAGCGGTAAAAGAAAACATCGCGAGGAAGCCTGCATGACTAAGAATAAAAAAAATCAGAGACATGTGGAGTCCGCCAACACGCAGTGGGGCAGCGCGGCGAACGTTTCTTTGCCTTTACACGTATATAGGCCGTTTACTTTACTATTTATCATAGGAGCTTCTCTTGTGTCGTGGAGGTGTTTTAACATATAATCTTAGGTCATGGAAATACTTGATCCGTACGGAATTCGAACTCTTGGCGCGTTGCGCGCGGCGGTTGTCTTAACTACTGCGCTGAAGAGTTTAAAGTTGTTGCTGTTAGAAACCTTGTACGAGCATCTGCAACCCTATTCAATATCCTCATCATATATCGCCCTTAGTTATATAACATTTTGTCATCCATGTGCTTTTTGCAATAATTTACGACATTATGCCTTTTAGGTATAACTCTGTGATGATTTAATATTCAGTCACTCTTCGAAGTTTAATTATGTCACCAATGTTACTGAGTAGAACTTCTGTACTGCCGGGAGACCGTTCTTTTTTTGTAAATAGAATAATGGTGACGAGCGAGCACACAGCTCTTCTGACGGTAAGTGAATGTTGCGGCCCATAAACATCTACATTTATCATCGATTAAAAATCAAAATGCAGATGCGTTGTCATCCGTGAGGACTAAGATAGTTTTGCCTCGTTTCCAATAAAAGGGGTCTGCGGTTATCTACACTCACCATACGAAACACATCAATATTGAGCTGATATTTCATGCTGATGTTCTGAGAGAGCGTAGTCCTTCCCCGGTCGAGTCGAGTAATTCATGCTGCAACCATAATATAGCTGTAACATGGCTCTACCAAGTACAAAGGCTCAGATCAGCTGGCTATGTCAGATACTCTTGTTTTTCTGCGGATATTCTCTTAACGGAATTTATCCCTCGAAGAAATCACTGATAAGTTTATTTAAAGATATTAATTTAGTCGGTACCGGTATAAGCTGATAAGTAAGTAAGTATATGCTGCTTTTGTTTTGCTTAGGAGTCAGTTTGCGTGGGCACCAACCGCTTACCAGTTGCTGTAGAGTTGCAGTGTTCGCAGCGTGTTCCGGTCTGCAGGGTATAGAGAGCCGGTGTCATTACAGGCTGTAAGACATTCCATCTTAGTCATCAGAGGTGACGATGCGTCTTTAACCGACTTTTTCAGGTTGGTTGCTTGTATATAGCCTGTAATAACTACTTATCAGGTGGACTGTTTGTTAATTTGATATTTCTTTTACTTAACATTAAAAAAACATCAAAATTCGACACCACGCTGAAGCTATATTATAGTTGTAGACCGAATGGGTCGACCCGACCGGGGAAGGACAACGCTCATAGAAATACCAGCGTAAAATAGCAGCTTAATGGTGCTGTTTCGTATGGCTAGTATAGAGAACCGAAGAACCTTATTACTGGAATCGAGGCATACTATCTTAGTCCTCAAGGGTGACAACGCATTTGCATTTTAATCCTTAATTGAGGATAAATGTGGATGTCTATGGGCCACAACATCCGCTTACTATTAGGTGAACTGTGTGATAAAAAAAAACGAATCGATAGACATAAAAATTTAAAACAATAGAGCTCGTCAAGGCATGGTGATTTTCCTTATTATAAAGATCGTGTCAAGAATGAAGACGACTATGAATCTTATCTCTGCAAACTAATTGGAAATAATTTTAATGTTACAAGTGTTGCTTTATAACTAAAAATATTCATTAAAATAACTAAAATTTCAAAGTCTTGATTAAAAATTTGTTAGCATTTTTTTTTACATTTGTGATTAACGATAGCTTTATGTAACCTCTCGCGATAATGATTTCAGTTTCCTGCTTTAGATTTCTATTATAATATGTATAATTATAATGGTTCTCGAGCGGCAGCTTCGTACTGAGAGGTGAAGTGTAGGGCGGCCCCCTAATAGACGGAGTGACGACCTGGTAAGAGTCGATGGATGCATGTGGCTTAGGACTGTGCTTTGTGGCATTTCTTGGAGTAGCATTTTTTGATAAGAAATATAATTGACCTTAAAAATGACAAGCAGATAATAGATGCAGAATTTATTTTAACGTTTCTTCTTCTAGCAGTAGGTGTCTCGTTTTCAATTGGTTTATCCGCATGTTGAAGTTTGATATGTCACGAAGTACTGGCCACGTTAGAGGATACACTTTCCTAAATCATCCCGCGGGAGCTGTGAGAGTTGACAGAGGGAAACAATGCGGGAGACGGGGAACAGATTATTTACCTGTAAATAAAAAAAATGATGGGTATTCTACCTATGAGATAATGTATGGGGGGGTCCTATGTTCAGCAGTATTTTTGATAGGGTGTAGTAAATGCATGGTGATTGAGTGGTCAAATAGAAATTTGTATTTTAGGTGTTCTTTTATGTTCTTTTATTCCGAGCTTTGGGACAGACAACCAAAAAATACCTAATATAAACCCCCCCCCCCACCCCCATAAAAGGACTAATTTTTCCCGTGCACGAGAAAATTGCAGGTAGTCTGATTTTAGATGGGGATTAATGGGTATGTGCCACATTTATTTTATTTTATATAAAGTTATCGTTTTCCTCTGCTAGTGATAATAGTGTTTTGTGATGTTTAACAACTATATTAGATAACAAAAAACCCGATTTATAACAAATCTCGAAACATAAAAAACAACGGTGCGAACGCTAACGTTATCAGATCTATATATTATAGATATGTATCTAGTATAGATTGACGATGGATTGATTAGGGCGAGAACAAAATCAAAATACACCAGTGTGCGTGTTATGTGCATGTGTGTGTGACAAATAGTGCTGCACCACGAAAAACTATTAAATACTTATATTTGAAACATTTCTTTAACCGTTCGTCTTCCGTCCGTCGTCCCATAGGAGTCGTTAGAGGGTGACACATAAGGAGATGGGCAGCAGCGCTTCAATCAAATAATAACTAAACATAATTTAAAAAAATATGACTTGACTTGACTCATTTTGTAAATACCGTGTAGTTGCAACATAAGGCAACCATACTAAATGCCAAAACATCTTGTCCGCGTCGGCCTGTAGATGCCGTGAGAGGCGACGGAGGGAAACCAACTGCACGGGCATTTGTATATCCTACTTGTCAGCCGCCTAGCGTGTGCGGTGACGGGGAACTACTGGCGTTCTCCAGACACAGTGCAATGTCAATTAAGCAAAGTGTCTGTGGCTACTGTGTGCCTACACAACCAAGAGATGGGCAGTAGCGTCTTTAATCAAACAACAACTAAAAAATTACAAACTGCTAACTCCGCTGCCACGCGTGGCAACTGTGGCAATATTTGTTGAGGCCTATGTTCAGTGGACTTTGATAGACTATCGGTGAAACATTTGTTGTGTGAACTTGGACCGCGTAGGCTAAAGATTTTCCGTTTCCTGCTTCTTGTATTGCTCTCACGTAAAAGCAATAACAATAACTCACCTTCTTTGAGAGTAGAAGGACACCGCAGAACATAAATAATGTTTTTCTGGCGTGATTTTTCTAGTGTTAAAAAAAATCAGATAAAAGGGGTTTAGGGCATTTTTTATAATTGTTGTGTATACAAAACTGTCTGCAAACTGTATTTTCTTACTGAAAACTGTCTGTATGACTGTGCTTTTAAGCATTAAGCCGCTATTTTACGCTAGTAATTTGAACGAGCGTGGTTTTATCCAGGTTAAGACGACACATTCCTGCTACAACCGTGTCTACTGCGTCTATTGAGTATGGCTTCAAGTTACACGTTAGAAACGAGCGTCTACGACCTTTAAGCTTCATGTATATTTCTATATTTGTGTGTTTTGTACAGTATAACAGAATAAAAATTTGGAAATCGTTTTCTAACAGTGATGACGACAAATTGTTATTCAAAACCAATGTTTTACGTTAGTGTTATACTTTGATTAAATCATAATAATTTTGAATTAATAACAAAAAAATACATATCTTCTTAGGAGGTACGTTGTCATAATCGCTACGCTTGGCGACTACATTACAAACGCCTTGCACTTTTTAAAAAAACCGTAAAAGAATTTTCTTGCACCTTTTACTAAATCTTAATGTAGAGTGAGAGTGATGAGAGTCTCTATCGTGGAAGCAGTTTACAAACATAAATTTCACAAGGAAAAAATATCCAGATCCAGATCCAAGGCAGCAGTTATTTGAAGGCCATACAAATACTTGTTCCTTGCGGAGTTTGAAATTACAAGCCTCAGCGCCGCAAATAATTACGTAAGTTTTCAACGCTGCACTTCGCTGTACTAGGTATCGTAAAGACTCTTATATAGCGTAAAGACTCTTATTTTATTTTCCTCTTTAACGTTTCTCTTTTCATAGTATGTTTTATTTGTTTGTGTCAGTATAACAAATTATACTTTATTCTACACAATAAAAGCTAAGAGCCCGATATTCATGCCTAGGTTAATACGGTTACAACGTATAACACGTACATTTCTTTACGTGGTAGGGCCATGCAGCAGCTATATTACTGGTGTAGTTGTAGCACGAATGGATCGGCTCGACCGGAGGAAGTCTACGCTCTCACAGAATACCAGCGTCAAATAGCAGCTTAACGCTATTGTGTTTCGTTTGGTGAGTGTAGAGAACCGGAGACCCTTTTTACTGGAAACGAGGCACTTGATCAAGTCTTCATGGGTGACAACGCATCTGCATTTTGATTCGTTATCGAGGATAGATAGATGTCTATGGGCCGCAGCAACCACTTACCATCAGGCAGACTATGTGCTGGTTAGCCTCCCTTATACTATAAAAAAACATATAATTTCCTCATGAAAAACACTTTTTCACAACGAAAGTTGAAGCTAACTATGAAATTTATTCATTATTTAAGGAAGTTCCTTTGTAAATGTAGGCACATTAAAAATAACGACTGTGTCTTGCGAAATAACTTTGTACTCTTCGCGAACTCAACGGCTTTGTAAATGTCCTTTATCATTAATTAAGGTTTCTTATTGCGAAGCCGCCAAATTTTGACTTTCAATTTATATCAAGACGTGTTCTGCATCGCTAAGTTGTAGAAAAGAAAAATCGTACGAACTCTAATTAATTATTGTTTTTTTTTAAATATAATTATCCGTCCAGCCAGTACAGCCCATAGAAGTCAACTGATAACGTAAGTCTCCCGGTAAATTGCCTCATAGAAATTACTTCACCGCAGTCACGGTTGGCTGGCGACTTGTTTCACTTTGACGTACTGGTAAAGATGAAAGTATAGTATTTTCTACGTGTTCTAACTTTTATCAAATTAAAAAAAATGCGAGCAATCTATTAACGTCATGATAATCAATCAAAATTCAAAACTCAGAGTTTAGATCACTCCTGGCATTGCTCTCTACCTGTTCGTGGTGTTTTATTGAAATCGGTTTAACCATTCCAGTTAACCGATTGACACACAGACTGACAAATATTTTAAAATGTTTATTCATGTCTTAATGGTATACAAGTAAACAAAGCTCAATAGCAGGCAGTTATTTCAATATAACACAAAGTTACTCCAACTTGACATATATGTGCATAGGTAAGATTTGATTAAGTTTATTTTCACAGTTGCAAGCAGCTCGGGTACGATTCCCGCTGGTAATAAATGAAAATTTTTATTTGCTATTTTAAAATCTTATTTTCCTACGTGCTTTTCGGTAAAAGAAAGCCTCGATAAGAAACCTATATCTGAGAAATAAAAGAAAACATTTCGAAGGTATGTGAACTCCGCCATCACGCATTAAGTATTGTAGCGTGTCGGACGTCCTTACTCTAAAAATGATATCTCGGCAATCTCGGCAATGATATGAGGTCTATAGGACGTTACAGACTGTGTATCTTTAAAACAAGGTTTATAAGAAACATTAGTTTACATCACTTCAATTCCAGCCTTCAATTTGAAAACTTTTATACAATAGAAATAAGCAGGCAAGTTTTCGTACAATTAAACCCGACCGCGTTCTATCTGAGTGTAACATTGGTAATTGCGACAGAAGTCACGGTGGAGGGAAAGCTGTATAATTGTTTTTATGAGAGAAACTACTTGACCTTTTGATTAGGAATCGCTTTAACGACTTAAATTCTTTCTTCCATCATCGCACAACTAAACGTTTGACATGTTTTTAACTTTATGTTGAGTCAGTGACGTGTTAGCATCATGTCACTCATGCAATCAGATAATATTTCTGCTTTCTCATGTTTATTTTTATCTTTGGTGTCATGTATAGTACGAGTGTAAGTTGCTGAATAAATGCGTGTCTATCTATTGTCGCTACGCTTTTGTTGTTGCTACACCATACATACAGTGGTAAAGAGCATGTTGCTGACTTAAATTTAGTAACCAAACTAGTCAGCCTTTTATCCAGACACAAAGGAGCCAATCTCTTAGTATTATACAGAATTTGACTGGATGATTGGTATTGTCATCTTAAGCGCATTGGTCTAGTTATCGTAAACGTGATCATGTGGCAACCGGTTCGAATCCCGTATCGGGTAAAATTTATTATTGGGTTTTTGTGTCAAGAATTCCTCGGTAGCAACGCGGGGTTAGTACCCTCCTTTACGAGCAATGAAGTTAACAGTTCGGTTCAAATACATCGATAGAAAAAATAATGAAGACTCGTCGAGCGTCTGGTTAATCAACGGGGATGAAGAAATTCTCCCTTCTTTATCTCGGTTGAATGACCAGGTGCAGAAAGAGAAATTACCTGCGTACACTCTCTAAAATGTATTTTGTACGATAATAATAATGTCTTACAGATGGAATTACTGTCGCGACGGCCAGTCTTAACAGAGACTATCCATGTTGCACTTGTTCAACTAGTTTCATGCTGCATTTTATTATATTTAAGATGTTATTCGTCTTTTTTCTACTTTTTAGTAAACGTACTGTTCTTTAAATAAAACTATTTTTTGGAATTTTAACGCGTTTTATTTTTGTTTATATTTCCGGCCATTTCAGGTGATTTGTCGCACCCATGGTCACGGGAGACTGAGATCAATGTTGACCTAGAGTACCTTCAGCTTTTTAATAAATTTTTTGGACCGATCTACGTGGCATGAGCCAACTGTGTCTTAAACTCCTGCAATGCTATGCATGGCTTAAGTTTTAATATTATTAATAAAATGATCCAAAGCAGGTGGTACTACCCAGCCTGCTTCTCTATTGAAATTAGGATGTTTTTTAATTTCAATAGCCTTACGTATCATCCTTGGTAGGAATCGATGTACTTTCGCGAGTATATGTGGTCAATGAAATCTGATGTAATAGCGTGGACCTCTGGGATATGATCACAAACCGTAGACTTCCTGAAGCGTTGGTGTTTTACGTCATGTGGCATGTTAATATATTATGTACAACACACAGCTAACTGTGTAGTGTTCTCGTAAATGTATGAAATCATTTCGTATTTTTCTATTTTAATTCCTTCTATGTTTTCTTACCTGGTGGACTGAGTGTTCGTTTCTCACACTAACATCTATGTTAAAAAAACTTTGAAAGAACGTAAACAGAACTTGTGCGACTGATTCTTGCAGGTAATTAGTAAATACAAAAAAAATCCTGTTTATTTTAACCCTTCCTCGTTTAACCTGTAGTTGAATCTGGCTGCAAATCTCAATTAAACTTCGGTCACAAAACAGTCGTTTGTGAACATTAACTGCAAAGGTTTAACGTTATTCTATTTTATTACAAATAGACCCTGGGCCTTTAGGTCATTTTGTTGATAATTTACTTTCTAAACTAGATTCATCTTTGTGCAACTCTTTTATAGTTTTTATAGAAATAATTTTTGGTCCGGGAAACGTTGTTCTGTACTTCTGGAAGATGACGAACAAACGAAGAAGGCGACATGAATAACATTCCGAAAAAATAATAATTTTGTATCTTTTTTTCTTTTATATTTTACTTTTTTTGTTTTTGTTTAAAAAAACTGATTGTTGCATTACATTACAATAAAACCAATATTATGTAAATATATGCGAATTTCTGGTTAAATCTTTACGGCTTTACAATATAGTAAAATGGAGGGACAAATAAACCGACGTTAAGGAAAAGCAAATGTGCATCGCAATATTCGGAACGTGATTTACGCGAGGGTGGAATTGAATAGCGGACGTAACTGACGCGACGAGCTACGAGCAGTGTCACGTATATTGTATCTAAATATTGAAGAAATAAATTAGATTTGTAGTTTTCTTAATATTAAACGAATCTTGTAAAGGCCAAATTAAATGGGAAACACAATTGTAGGAAGGCACGGTGATGTAATTTGACTACACCCAGTACCCACTATTTCAAGCTTGGCTGCAGCCTGCAGCATGAATTACTCGGCTCGTCCGGGTAAGACACGCTCTCACAGAATACCAACGTGAAATAACATATGCATAATGCTACTGTTTTACGCTATTTGAGTGTAAAGGAAACGTCTTTTATGTCGCCTCAATCCTGAGATACAGCGTTATACTTTGGGGCAATGCACCCAACATTCGCGATGTGTTCATTGCACAAAACAAATGTCTACGTGCGATCTCTAGTTTAAAAACTACCAACACGTGTAAAGCGGGCTACATACGACATGATATCGGTGGCGATCTAGGGTGGAGTAGTGGGGATGCCTCCTAGATTGCCTCTAGATCGTGTCGTATGTAGGGCCATCCTAAGTCGTGTCCGATATCGCCTCCTTATTCGGCTGGCAGGAGCAAAAATGCGGCCGATGCTTCCTAGATCGGAGCCCCGCCCCCTCCGTACTGCGTGTGTGTAGCCGCATCGGCCCGATTTCTTTTGGCAGTCGCTGTAGGCAGCCCTCGCGGAAGGACGTTAACGGAACAATGATACTGAATGACCTTTTTTTACATAACAAAATTTTTACATTTTAAACATGTGAACGAAGTAGAAGCCTATGGCACTGATATTTTACAAACAAACAAAAAAAATTGAATAAATAAATTAATTAGAATCTATCGAAATTCAAATCATATCCACCCTAGCCTGTGACCTTGCAAAGTCAAGAATGCCTACTAAACTAATTGTTTTATTGCCGTTCATAAAGTAGGGTGTATGAAGTAAGTAAGGAGAGGATGAAGCCTCTCCACAACAACTAACTCCTATTCTAACGCTATCAACACAAGACCGCACTCAGATCTCTTACGTACCTTCATCCTCTCATCAACAACTAACTCCTACTCCAACGCTATCAACACAAGACCGCACTCAGATCTCTTGCGTACCTTCATCCTCTCATCAACAACTAACTCCTACTCCAACGCTATCAACACAAGACCGCACTCAGATCTCTTACGTACCTTCATCCTCTCATCAACAACTAACTCCTACTCCAACGCTATCAACACAAGACCGCACTCAGATCTCTTACGTACCTTCATCCTCTCATCAACAACTAACTCCTACTCCAACGCTATCAACACAAGACCGCACTCAGATCTCTTACGTACCTTCATCCTCTCATCAACAACTAACTCCTACTCCAACGCTATCAACACAAGACCGCACTCAGATCTCTTACGTACCTTCATCCTCTCATCAACAACTAACTCCTACTCCAACGCTATCAACACAAGACCGCACTCAGATCTCTTACGTGCCTTCATCCTCTCATCAACAACTAACTCCTACTCCTTCACCATCTCCACATCAACAAACAAGCTATAAAGATTTCGGACATACTCCCTGTATGTCCGAAATTAAAGGTTTCTTTATGTTTAAAAAAAAGATATAAGCTATTTTATTTTTTGATAGTTTTAATTCATAAATATAGATTACATTAAAAAAGTATATATATTATTATACAAATGTATTTTATTTCTTTCTTTGTTGTGTGTAGTACATAACCCGATTTTGACCATGCAGAAATGAACAAAGAGAAGAAATAACTAAATAGCATAGGTAGGAGAAATTGATGTTTTTATATAAGTTGCGAAATCATGAATATAAAAAAAATCTAGAAGGTTGTAAAAACTGTCTTCGTCCATCCGGAGAAAATCATATATAGCCTGTAATAAATACATACTACAAGCACAGGCAAAAAACGAAGGGTGATCAAATTGTTCAATGTTGCGTAACCCGTCGCGGAAGTCTCATGCAGGAATGGTAGTCGAGAATTTAAGCCGTATGAAGGCTGTTCCTTAAAAATAAACAATATGATGACTTGTTATAATGTTTTAACGTAATAGAGCTTTGCTGCAGCACTGCATGGTTTGGTTGGGATTTTATTATAATATTATAATAATAAAATTTGTTTACGTTCGTGATTAAAGATTTATATAAACCTCTCGATACAATGATTTCAATTTCTTGCTTTGGATTTTTATTATAATATTATTATTAAAGTTCTCAAGTTTTTATTATAATATAGCCACTAAACTATATAAAACCACTTACCATCAGGTGGACTGTGTGCTCGTATGTCACCCTTATCCAAAAAGAATCAATCGATGAACTCACCATACAAAATACAGCAGCATTAAGCTGCTATTTTACGATCTTATATTGTGAGAGCATGGTACTTCCCAAATCAAGCTGTCCCATCAATTCATTAATTTCCTACAGCCTGTCACAAGCCCACTGACACAGGCCTCAACAAATACTTCACAACAATTGATTCAGCTAACTTATTTCGTCACTCAACTTAGTGGCGGACCTGCCGACAATCAGTTTATTTTTTCTTCTTCTTTTTCTAAGTGAAAAGGTTACACACACACTCTGATTTTTTCCTGTATCGTGGTGGTAGTCTACATACATAATTTGAACAAAGACACGGAGACTTAAATCTTAACTTACATCAAGATTCTATAATCTTAACTTACATTAAGATTTAGGTTTCAACTCCTTAATTTAAGTAGTATGATTTTATTACAGTTTTAAAACAAGAAAAATTGTATAAGTACGTAAAAAAATTTAAAATATAAGTTTATTTCTGTACTGTATGAACTGACGGTTCCGTAGCGTAGTGGCTTGACAATAAGTCACGGTGCAAAGGACCAGGGGTTCGAATCCCGCGCGGAACAAGTCTATATTATACAAATAATTTTTCCGGGTCTGTATGTTTGTCCTTGTGAAAATTATGTATGACAAAATCCTAGTGTGAGGGTGCAACGTTAAAAAAACTGTCAGTCGTAGGACTGTGCGTCAGAAGTTAAAACCTCTGAGCTTCACAAACTTGGAAACTTTGTTTATGGATTGTTAATATATATCTATAAATACAGTCGATTTCATTAATAATGACTTTGGTTGTAACGACTTTTTGGTTATAGGGACGTCAAACTTACGTCCCTTGAATTTTAAATTCAAGGAACGTAAGTTTGACGTCCCTATGACCGAATGAATTTCTTACTAAAGTATGCTTTAAGCATACTTTAGTAAGAAATTCATTCGGTAATAGCGACTTCGGTTATAGCGTCAATTTCGGGTATAGCGACTTGTTTTTATGAACTATTTATGACCGATTCCTAGAAATACCTTGCTGATATTGCGACTGAGTGGGTAAAGGCATAAAGACTCATTCATAAAACTATTAAGCTTTCTTATCCTTTGTTTTTTTCTTCAAACACAAGAAAAGGAGGATGAAGAAGAGGAAGAAGATTGCAATCTAAATGAGATTCCAACAACTAGAGATGCATTATGTGCTATAACCACGCTCAAAAATTACTGTTTATTTGGTGAAGACCAAAATAATTTAGATGTTGAAGGAATTATGAAAATGGAATACACCTTACAGCGTGCACAAAAAACTAAATTTAAACAGTGCACTATAACACGTTTTTGCAATTACATCCGTGTATAACATAATTAAATAAATGATAAGTAAATATATACATGACTTTTTATTATTTCGGATATAGAGACCTCCGGATATAGCGACGACATTAAAGTGGTCCCTCCGCCGTCGTTATAACCGAAATACATACATGGATACATATATGGATCCGAGCGTGATGGTCACGCAACTTTCGTGCGTTTTACTAATCCCAAAAGAGCTATACTTAGTCGGGTCATAAGTTCTGTCAAAACTTTATTATTTAAAATTTTTGAATAATTAAGAAAATAAAAAAGACATTTTTATTTATATTTTTTTCATTATATTCCATATATGGAGTGGTCGAAAAAAGAAGAGTAGCGGTTATCGCGTTACACCGCTGTGGTTACGCGCCAAAAGAGATTTTCAATATTCTACAAAAAATTGAAAATAACCCCTCATTTGTTTATCGCACTATCAAACGATTCACTGAAGATTCAAGCTTCGAGGATTGTAAGAGGACTGGCCGACCTCGTACATCTAGGACACCCACGATCATCAAAGCAGTGAAAGAGTGATTAATAAAGATCTAGGATTCTAGGACAACGAGCTTATCGTAAGAAGACCGGATATTTTTTGAACAAGCATTTGAAAAAAATTAGGCTGGATAGAACCCGCGCTTTGTTACGGCGGTACGTGGGAAAAAATACCGCAAAATTTTGTTTTCGGATAAATAGTTTTTCAACATCGAAGAAAGTTATAACAAACAAAATGATAAGGTATATGCCCACAGCAGTGAAGAAGCCAGCACGCATATTCCGAGGGTTCAACGAGCACATTGTCCTTCGTCACTCATGGTTTGACTTGGAGTCGACCCAACAGTCGACCCAACAAACGACCCAACAACCGACCCAACAATCGACCCAACAATCGACACAACAGTCGACCCAACAATCGACCCAACAATCGAGCTATTAATCGACCCAACAATCGACCCAACAGTCGACCCAGAAATCGACCCAACAATCGATCCAACAATCGATCCAACAATTGACCCAACAGTCGACCCAACAATCGATCCAACAATTGACCCAACAGTCGACCAAAAAGTCGACACAAAAATCGACCCAACAATCCATCCAAAAATCGACCCAACAATCGACACTACAGCTGACCCCAACAATCAACCCAACAATCCAATCGACCCAACAATCGACCCAACAATCGACCCAACAATCGACCCAACAATCGACACAACAGTCGACCCAACAATCGACCCTACAGTCGACCCAACAATCGATCCAACAATCGACCCAACAATCGACCCAAAAATCGACCCTACAATCGACCCAACGATCGACCCAACAATCGAGTCAACGATCGAACCAACAATCGACCCTTTTTTTAAATGGGGAAATGCCTACGCATACCCGCCTCGCGGGGGTAAGGACGTGTTATGTCGGACTCACACCGATAAAAACACCATGGTGTTCCACCTTCAGAAGCACTAGTCCTCCCGACCCCAGCGGCGGATCTGGTCTATGGCTCCGCCGCCAACCAAGATTAGGCTGTCCTCCGGGGTAGGGAGAGCGGCGCGTCGAAGTGCCGACACTCCTCTCCTCCCGCAGCCCCACCACCACCGCATCAACGGTGCGGCCTCGTTTGCGTCGCGGAGGATAGGGCGAGTGGCGCATTGACATACCAATACTCCTCTTCCTCCGCGACTCAGGCAGTAGTAGGGGTAGAGAACACCCCACTCGCCACAGCCCACTAGCACACATGTGAAGTGGGCTCGCCAAGCCCACTCGGAGTGGCCTCCTCGGGCCGGCCCTTCACCTCGGGCCAGCCATGTGGGTTCCTCTATGTTCACTGCGGGTGACCAAACCACGGCCACTAAGCCCCCCCCCCCGCCACGACATGGCGGGAACCCGTTTGGGGGGGACCCAACAATCAACCGAACATTCAACGCAACCTACACTCTCGAGACACAACCGACACACTGATGATAATCACGATGATGATTATGACTGCCTCGTTGGTCTAGTGGTTGTAGTAGTGCGACTGCTGATCATGAGGTCCTGGGTTCGAATCCCAGGTCGGGCCAAAAAATTAATTATTGAGTTTTTCTGTCAAGAAATTCTCAGTAGTTGCCCGGAGTCAGGAAGTTGGCGGTTTCTCACACCCGTGCCTCGGAAAGCACGTAAAGCCGTTGGTCCTGCACCTGATCTCTCTCCGGTCGTGTCGGTTTAGCGTCCTATCGGATTATGAGAGTGAGGGAAGAGAGTGCACCTGTGCTTGCGCATACACTTGGGCACTATAATCCTGTCCTGCGCCGATGGCTAGCCTCCGTTGAGGCAGGCCGCCGTGGCCGAAATTCGGTCTGAAGGACATTATTATTATAATCACGAGGAGTGCGTTTGTTTGTTTAACATTATACTAATAAGTTTAAGTGCTGTTAGGCGAAGGAATTAATATTTTTTTAGAACTTTAAATCTTAATTGCTGCATTTATGTGTTATTGATTACATATTATGTATAGTTTGATTATTTGGGTTAGTTGAAGCAGTAGGCCTTATTACCATGCCATAGTGGCCATAAGGCCTACTAGCAAGGTTTTTAGAAATATTTAATTTTGTGTTTCTTTATGACAAATGTGACAGTGCCTATCACACGCTTCAGGTGATGTTTTGTGGACTTTATTCCGCTCTCTCAAAGTCCACCGAAGTGAGGAGCTCTCGGTGGGATAAAATGCCAGGTGGTTCCAACAGTAGTCTAACTCTCAGCGATTTCCCCTCGTCATGGTTGAATTTTCCCGAGCTACTAGAGTTCTTAGCTCACGCGCAGCACCCACAAAATTCGTTCCATTATCGCTGTAGAGGTCAGCGCGATGGTCACGTCTAGAAACGAACCTTTTGAAGGCTGCGACGAATCCCTGTGACGTAAGATCGGTTACGGGTTCCAAATGTACGGCTCTTGTAGCCATACATACGAATAGGCATATGTAGCCCTTGTACGCTCGATGACCTTTTCCCTTAGAAGTCCTTATCTGGATGGGTCCAGCATAATCCACACCGCTTTAATAAAACGGGCGGATTGGAGTGACCGAGCAACAGGTAGTTGTCCCATGAGTTGATGTCTACATTACGCTGCATATCGTATACATGTGACACATTTACGTACAAATATTTTGGTATGACTTTTTACATCGAGGATCCAATATTTAGATCGTAGGTAATTGATCATCAATTGAGGACCTCCGTGCAGGGTTCTTTGATGGACACCTGCAATTACAAGATTTGTGAAATGAGATTTCGACGGCAGAATAATCGGGTGATTTTTGTCATCACTTACATCAGCTCTGTCAAGACGACCATCAACTCCCAAAATGCCTTCACCGTCGAGAAAAGGTGTCAAAGCGGTAAGTTTGCTTTTTTTATTAACTGCACCTCTAAGCTTAATATCGTTGATTTCTGTGCTTTTGATTTCCTGTGCAAAATACGCTGCTTGACACTCCCTTATGCTGATTTGAATTGCTTTTGATAGCTCTTTGCTAGTTAACCAACTCGAAAACGTTTTTTCTTCAGTAGATTTTTTCGTCTTTGATATATATCTCAAACAATAAGCTAAAACTCGGGAAAGATCCACGCTCTATCAGAACTCCAGCGGTAAATATCAGCTTAGTGCTGCTGTGTTTCGTATGTCGAGAGTCAAGCAACGGAGATTCTTTGTACTGGAACTGAGGCACTCTATTTTAGTGTTCAGGTGTGACAATGCAGAGGCATTTTAATGATAAATGTAGATTAGTATTTCGCGGGGATCGACCTCGGGTCGCTAAGACACTGAGCTACCCTGGGCAAAGCCTGAGGCTACGGTAATATTAAACTAAATTAAGAAATTGCAGCTATACTTTGTACATTATAGGTACCCGTCTCTCGCAATATTAGGGTGCGATCCACTTGCTTGCTAATTAGAGACAAGTGAGGGGCTTTAAAGACCTTTTTAGTCACTTGCGAAATGAGTGTTAAAGAGCGTTATGCAAAAATTTATGTTCTCTTTTGCCATATTATGTGTTTGGGAAAAAGTAAAGTTGACGTCTATATACGTCTTTTACGTGCTAGAGCCACGCTGCAGCTCCATTATAGTTGTAGCATGAATGCATGGCCTTGACCGGGGTAAGGACCTCGCTCTCACAGAATACCAGCGTAAAATAGCAGCGTAATGAGTGAGTGAGTGTTGAGAACCGGAGACCCTTTTTACTGGAATCGATACATTCCATCTTGGTTCTCAGGGATGATAACGAAGGGATGATAAAAATGTAAATCATTTTGATCCTTAATTGAGTGTAAATGTGGATGTCTATGGGCCACAGCTTCCATTTACCACCAGGTGGTCTGTGTGCTCGTTTGCCACACAATGCTATAAAAAAGTCCCGCTGATGTGCACAGACCTTCTCATATTTCTGAAAGGAAATAAAATGTTGGGGAAGGAGATGTCTCCAGCGCTACTGCAAGAAAAAGGTTGAAATCCTTTTTAAAAGGCCAAAACGCATCTGCAATTCTCCTGGTGTTGCAATTGTTTATGGGCGGCGGTGGACACCATCAGGTAACCCGTCCATCGTTTGCCCCCAGTTCTATAAAAATATGCATGTGGGCGGACTTCGTGTGTCATTTTTCTAATTCATCAGATATGTAGGTTTAACCTTGATTTTATTTTTCTAAGATATTTCATTCCGTTATGATTCGTTCACGATGCTTACCTTCACCGTCGAGCTGCTGCAGTTATATTAGTATGCTGCAGTTATATTAGTAGTATAGTTGTAGCAAGGATATAGTTATAGAACGAATTGTATAGAACTGGAGGTCCCTTATCGAGGAAATGAGGTTTTCCATCTTAGTAGCCTTTGCCCAGCAGTGGAGTTATATAGCACAGCCTATATAACTCCACTGCTGGGCAGTCTAACTTTTTTTAACTTTTTAAAGTATTAAAAAATATAACATTAGAAAAAAACCTTATGGTATTCTTTCATTTTAATATACTACCATTACCGTATCCATTGCCCCATTACGTTCAGTGTGTAACGTAAGAGGTGACTATGGCGTATGCCAGAAAGCTTCAGACGCATCTAATGACAGATGGCAGTATAACAATATTTTTATAGGGTAGGGTGACAAACGAGCACACAGTCCACCTGATAGCAGATAGATGCTGCGGCCCATAGTCATCTACATTTATCCTCGATTAAGAATCAAAACGCAGACGCGCTTTCACCCCTGAGTACTAAGATGGAATGCCTCATTTCCAGTAAAAAAGGATCTCCGGATCTCTACACTCACCATACGAAACACAGCAGTATTAAGCTGCAATTTTACGCTGGTATTCTACTAGAGAGTGGTCTTTCCACGGTCGAGCCGACCCATTCTTGCTACAACCATAATATTGCTGCAGCGTGACTCTATCACGTATAATATATTTATGATATATTATCACACCCATCCATCCATTCTGTTATTGATTAACAACCTTTAAAAGTGCACTACTGAACATGGACCCCTCGAAAACATTGCCTCCAAAAAAAAAAGAAGGGATTTTTCATAATTGCCACCCTTCGCAGGCAGGTTGGCATTGCAGTTTATTATTATTAAAATAAAATGTTTTGATTAAAGATATTGAATAAGGTAAATATCTGGGGGCACAGCAGTAACATCAAAACAGAAAAAAAGGAACGGCCGTACCATACTATTCTCGAAGCAATTCAGGCCATTTTCGACCCCTTATAACTTCTTTATACTTAAGTATTTATGTTTTATTATAAGCGAGAAACTGAACTACTATGAAGAAAGCTAATTACTGTGACATATGTCTGACTAATTACTTAATTGATGATAATTGCTATTTTAAACTAACAGGGGTTAAGACGAAATTAAAGAAGTTGCGAATTAATAACTATATTGTACGGTGCGGGGCGACGGACGATTGCTTCTTCGCCATCTGTAACAGAACTAGAAGCCTAAATTTTCAGAAACCAAGCAGGCATTGTATAGAAACATTGAAGTATTATGTACTTACGTACTAGAACAGCTATCTCAAACAAAAAATGTGCGCTACTCTGTGTTCACGCGGTAATTTTTTTATCATAGAATAAACATAGGTAGAATGATCCGTAGGTCATAGTAGATTGTATTGTTAAATAGGTACATTATATCGAGAACAATGTTTAAATTTTGTGATTTATTTTGTTTATTATTTTTGCTAATTAAATATAATATTACATAATATTATATCACAATTACATTTTAATGATATTTTTATCTTAATATTTTAAAAGGTATCTATGTCAAATATTAAAAAAACGTACTAAATGTATGATAATAAAACTTATTAACATAACATTTAAATTATCTACAAATATATTTATTTAAATTAGAATAAGAGTCGTTCATAAATGCTGAAGCACGCGAAAGTTAAAAATGGACGAATTTATTCCAATTTAACTTTGACGTGGAAACCTAAAAATATAATAAAAGAATAATAAGCAGACTTAAACATAAAAATTTAGCCTAATTATAATAACTTATATATGTTTCTACAAAAAAAAATGTGTATAATAATATATTTGTCCTATACTTAAGTACTCACAGAAATGTCGCATCTGAACATATTAATTTCATAATGTATATTCCATGACACGAGATGGCGTCTTAGGAATAATTTGTTTTATTATTAATCTTTAATACTTTTATATTGATCAAGTATCTTATTAACCGATGAAATGAATCTATTTATTTAAAACATAAATGATTTTTAATACTGATATGATCACAATAAGATGTTGTTATGTTAGCTAATTACGTAATAACTTAAGAAATAAATACTCTTAATTAGTTAGTGAATAATTTAAACGAGTTGATATTACATGGATCTCACAATTTTTTACGATAGAAGAACTGAGTTGCGAGACTTGGTTTTTTTACAAGTTATGTTTTTAATGGCATCATATATTTAAAATAAAATTAAGCATATTTCAAATACTTTGTATAACGCGTAAACATAAACTCTCACGCATGTCATCCAGAGGGGTTGACCTGTCATGCAGATTAATCCCTAACATATTCCTTAATGACCGCATTTCTACAGCATTTATTCTAATATCGTGCTTCTTCTGCCACGCCCAACTCTCACTACTATACCTTAAGGGACTAAGACAGCATTGTAAATTGACATACGTTCCTTTGTGAATTACTATTCGTATAATACTATAAAATAATTACTGATTATTTAAATAATTTTCCATTATTTAATAACAATAATTTTTCCTGACTTCGCATTTTTTATTTATTTAATGTTACAAAAATTCACTGACTGCAAGGACCTTCAATATTCCTGTTTTTCTAGAAAGAGCCGTATCCACTCTAAATCTAAATCTCCATTACTGCGACATTTGAAATTGAAATTGCTTGCGGCTTGAAATTGAATCCGTTCTTGCGTATGATTCCGAAGTTTATTTTTGTCTTTACGATTTGGGTCTTGTGTGACTTTATTTCGTATTCATTTGCGATTTCCCAATGTTACCTATATGTACAAAAATGATCTTAATGAACAACTAACTTGTTGTCTACTAAAGAAATTAATGTTAATTAAGGTATTTTTTTAAAAGAGAAGTGAAAACCAAATTATATCCATGGATATCAACAGCCATCTTCAAACAAGAGAGACAGAGAGATGGTCGGGATTCGTCTGGATTCTTCCGATATTTTAAATTATCTCCAGACTCCCGACAACACTCAAAATCTCCAGACAAACAACATATACAAGCTGAGTTAGTAATTAGACTGAACTTTACAGTAAATTGTTTGTATATTAAATATTTTCTGAATACTACTAAAGGATCCAAATTGTTGGACGATAGTAAAGTCCAATGCCAAATACTTGTGGCAACCTAAAAATGTAATGCACTTAAATTAGTTTAGTTTAAAGTATTTTCGTAGCCTCTTTATTAAAAAATAAACGTCTTATTGTTAAAGATTATTATTATTATTTATTTATTTGAAAATGCTTTACCTCTACAAAGGGATTTTCTCCTGCATCAATTAATGCTGCTGTGTTCCATGTGGTCAGTATAGAGATTCGGAGACCGTTTTTACTGGAAACGACGCTGCTGCCCATCTCCAGATTAGTTTCCCTCTGTCGCCTCTCACGACACCCACGAGATGGTGTGGTGGGTATTCTTACACCGCCACTACACGCGTATCATTATCGATTATATAAATTTATCTTTACACCAACGCGGAAAATACTGACGAAACTTTTAATCAATACTTTAAAACAAAGTTCTTAGTTATAAGGTATTCAATCGCGAAATTAAAATTATTTCGAATCAGTTTGCAGAGATAAGATTAATAATGGTTTTCGTTCGTACGAGTAGCACGATCTTTATAATTAGGAAAATGAACATGCCTTGACGAGGTCTATTTACTTTAACGTCCAACGGTTTATTTAAAAAGGCTGTCGAATTTTTATAGGAGAAGGGTGACAATCGAGCACACGGTCCACCTGATAGTAAATGGTTGCTGCGGCCCATAGACATCTACAGCTATCCTCGATTACGAATCAAAATGCGTTGTCACCCGTGAGGACTAAGATGGAATGCCTCGTTTCCAATAAAAAGGGTCTCCGGTTCTCTACACTCACCGTATGAAACACAGTAGCGTTAAGCTGCTATTTTACTCCGGTATTCTGTGAGAGCGTGGTCCTTACCCGGTCGAGCCGACCCATGCCTGCTACAAGCATATTGCTATTATAACTGCAGTATGGCTCTACCACGTATAATTTTATCACGTATAAATTTATATTTTCACTGACGCAAGACAAATATTGCCGTAATTTTTAATCCATATTCAAATTATTCCAAATAAGCAAATAAGTTTGTGGAGATAGTATTAATGGTCTTTTTTATTCCAAGCATGATCTTTATTATAAGGAAAATCAACAGGCCTTGAAGTAGGTTCGTCGACTCACAAACCTAAAAAAAAAAAAAAAAAAAAAAAAAAAAAAGGTTTTGGCATGCTCTGATCACGAATCTGCGGTCCATTTTTGCGTAGGATGCACGGTTCCGGAGATGAGCAGATCAATTAACTCTTATCTACTTATCTATTGTTGATTGACTACCGTCATTATCTATTATTCGTCAGCGTGTGGGTCGGCTTATGCTATTGTATTATACTCCTTTGTTCCTATCTACAACACTAATCTGATTTTATTAAAATTTTGTTATATATTCTAATTTTGTTAAAATTTTTATTTATAAAATACAAAATCTTATTACTTATTATCTATAAAATAGGAGTGAAACATCTCATCCACTAAAATATCGTTGTACAATGTGTTCTCTGTAAATATACTCGTAAAACTATGCATTGAACATCCCTGAAACTTATATAGCAAATACATTAAGCAATATACGCCACAAACTGAAGTCCACTCATTCTGAATCCTATCAACATTCCAGTTCCATCTTTTACAATTTCTTTTAAAAAACTCTAGATGATATCGTACAGGTGCCCGTCCGAATGAATCAAAATATTGATCGACGTCATTCGTATCGATATATAAAGCTACCCAATGTGACCCTGGTTTATCATCTGTATCCAAATTGCATATTATATACGTTGGCACGTGGGTGTACATGGGTAGTTTATTGGCAGCATAAACATTATTTTCTAGAGTGGGGTGAATCTTTTTCAGATGTTGTTGTACATTTAGTGTATCCATAATATTACTGCTATTAGTAGATTATTACAGTACCAATCTACTCAATGACTAATATAGGAATGATCAATTATAGTGATATCTAAATATTAAATTGCTTTCTTTGTGTTATACAAAACGTATTTGAGTCACCAATACACTGAACAAGACACGACAGGAAGGACGTAGGAATGTAGAGATAAGCAACAGAATGTAAGGTAAGCTTGTTGACGCATAAAGATACTATCAATTCTACTGCAGAAATTCTTTAGATTAGAATTATTACTCACTGGTACTATATAAGACCAAGCAACTGCAGTCATGGAGTTAGTGTATGGTCGTTTGACCGCAGTGGATCTATCAATACTACGTTTGTGTTACTTCAACGCATCAAAGGCCATGGATGTAAGTGTTTATTCTATTGACAAACTTACTTTTCTTTCTGTTATTTTCTTACCTGTGTATGATTTAGTGTTAACAAATTATATTTAAATATTATGTGTGTGTATATGGTTAAGCCGTGGTAGCTCAGATGGTTAGCGCAAAATGTAAAATTCATAGTACACGACCCGGGTTCGATCCCCGCCGGCACCAATTAAATTGTTAATTACAATTTTAAGTGCTGATTTACTACGTGCTCAGCGGTGAAGGAAAACATCGTGAGGAATGCATGTCTGAGAAAATTTCGAAGGCATGTGAAGTTTGCCAACACGCATTGAGGTATCACAGCGAACATTTCCTAGCCCTAAAACCCTCTCAGAAATGAGAGGAGGCCTATGTTCAGCAGTGGACTTTAATAGGTTGTAACTTTAGCTTTTTTAACTTTTATGATTAAGTGTTAACAAATTGATATTAACATGATAACTGTGTTGTTGCAGAAATCATTGAGCTTCGATGAAAATACCTATAAACAGTATTACTACTCGCCACTCTCCCCTCAAGAAGAGAGTGATGACATCGTCATTAATAATAACACATGCGATGGTGGAAAAAGAAAATCGCAATCGATTGATAACTTTTTTTGAATCTGAATCAAAAATAAAAAAGAGGAAGCTGTTATCATCAACCGTAGCACGAGCCGCTAGAGATGGTGTATCATACATTTCTACTAATTCTGACGACGAAGACCAAGCGACGCATCTCATCAAAATTGAAATGTACGATATGAAGAAGCTATCCAAGATTCCAACTACTGATCATTGGAAACATGCTTCCACGAGGATTAAATATTACGTAAAGACTAATAAGGATAGCATCTACGACAACACAAACGCCCTCGTATACAATATTACAAAGACAATAGCAGAAAGTGAAAAAGTTAAAAAATACTTTTTTAACAATGACAGTCATTAGCTGATCATTAGTGAATGTGATTCTGTTTACTTAAATTACTTCCGTGTACTCATTATATTCTATTTCTAATCCTTTGTTAGACTTAAATATCGGACATTATTTGAAATTTGGGTATCAGTTGGTCTACCAACACTGAACTGTTACTTACTCTGCTACCTATTTTGTTCTTTACTATAAGGATGGCAAACTTCAGTGAAGTGTGCACCAGTGCTTTCTTCTCCACAACCATGGAAGAGAATACGGAACTATTCAACAGCGAATTAAATCAGGAGTTGTCTAAAGTTTGTGATGAAATGGAGAAGGATCAACTGTTCGATTCATCGTATGATGATGAGTTGTATAATCACTGTGCGATGGTTGAAACACAGTTTAAGTAAGTAAAATAAACATTCATTTCGATCATAATTTACACAATGTCTTGTACAGTTTTTAATAAATTTAAACATTTTAGTAGTCAACCACTACAACTTGGAAGAGGAACGAAGCGAACGAGCAGCAAAGAACCCAAGATCATCAAAAAACCAACAACGGAAGCAGAAGCGCCTACCTCTGCAGGGAACAGTATCAGTAACGAAGATCAAGTGGAATGTCTAACGTGTCATATATTTATCAAGAAACGGTATTTAGCTAATCATTTTAAAAGTAATGTTCACAAAAATAATCTTTTAAATTCACATAATTCTTTATCAAACGTTAGTGTTATTGAATCTGCTTTTGGAAATAGGATTTTAACTTATAAAATCAAGAGTAGAGTAGATAGTTCGACATTGATAAATTTTGAAACTCCTGAACTATTTTTAAATTCTATTAAAGATGATATTTTATTTTTAATACAAGAGTGTATTCATCAACACATAATTTTTAAAGTAAACTTCATATTGCATGCTGATTTTGTTCAACAAACTAAAGATATTCATGATACGTTCGATTTTCAAACGCTATTTTTATTATATTATTTGTCAAGGAGATGATAAAATTTTTTTTAAAAAATTAAATTATTAATTTAAATATTTTTTTTCATCTTTAAATGATACAATTACTACTAAAATTAGTGCATTTGAAAAAAAAGATAGTGGATGGAGTCTAAAAAACATAAAATCTATAGACATGAATGTTAATAAATTTAACCCCCCTACGCGGTACTTCATACATAGATCTTCCTCGTGCCATAATATTAAAAAAGGCTGTCATAAATGTAAAAAGCAAGGATTATTTTTGTTTTAAATGGGCGTTACTCTCGGCGTTATATCCCGTAAACAAAGACGCGGATCGTGTATCATCGTACGTTAAACATGCAAATAAACTTAAATTTAATGGTATTTCCTTTCCAGTTAAAATTTCTGACATAGCAAAAGTAGAGAAATTAAATGATATTAGTATTAATGTTTTTGGGTTAGAATATAATAAAGAAAAACGATGTAATTCTATAGTAGGTCCATTATTTTTAACAAAGTGTCGTAAAGATAGACATATCAATTTATTATTTTTTTCCAAGGATACAAAAAATCATTATTGTTACATAAAAAATTTATCGCGGTTAGTTAGTAAACCAATTTCAAAAGACGGTCACATCATGTACATTTACGAAGCATGTCTACTTCACTTTCCATCTAAGGAAAGTTTAAATAACCATGAACAATACGATTGTGCCCACATTTGTACAGAATTACCAAACAGTGAAACTTTTAAAAAAAAGAATTGGTTTGGTCAACCTATTTCAAATGATAAAATTAAATTTGATGGTTATGAAAAAAAGTTGAAGATACCATTCGTAGTTTATGCTGATTTTGAAGCATTTTTAAAACCAATAGAATCATGTTCTAACGATCCTTCCAAACCTTTCACACACAATATTCAGAAACATGAAGTACATAGTTTTGGTTATTATATAAAATGTTCATATGATGATAAATTATCAAAATATGTAACGTATTGCGGACCCAACTGTGCACAAGTGTTTATGGAAAGTTTATCTAACAATCTCAAAGAAATAAATAGACTTCAAAAATATCCTCCACTTCCGCTAACAAATGAAGACAAAAACCAAATTTCAAATGCAACCATTTGTCGTATTTGTGAAACAGAGTTAGCAGAACATTTTTATGATTTTGATTGGTACACCGGTAGTTTTATAGGTGTTGCTCACGAATCATGTAGCTCGAAGTTCAGGAAACCTCGTTATATACCAATATTTTTACACAACCTTAGTCACTATGATGCTCATTTTATTGTTCACGCGTTAAACTTTTGTGATGGTGAAGTCGAAGTTATCCCTCAAAATAAAGAAAAATATATATCCTTTTCCAAAAAATTAAAAATGAATAACCAAGAAATTATATTAAGATTCATAGATTCATTTAAGTTTTTATCATGTAAATTAGAAGAATTGGCCAAAAATCTCAGTAATGATCAATTTCAAGAATTACGTAGAAATTACCCCAATGATGAAGATTTCTTTCGTTTAAAACGGAAAGGCGTTTATCCATATGAACTTATGACTAATTATGATAGTTTAAGCCTAACATCGCTCCCCCGAACAAAAAATTTTTTTATAGCTCGCTCACAGATTCCCATATTTCAAATGATGATTACAATCATGCTAAAGATGTTTGGGAACACTTTGGGTGTTGTAATATGCTAGATTATTCAAACCTGTATTTAAAAACAGACGTTTTACTTTTAACCGATGTATTTGAAAACTTTAGAAAGTTATGTATTAATACTTATGATTTAGACCCTGCCCATTATTACACAGCACCCGGTTTAAGTTGGGATGTAATGTTAAAATATACAAAAATAGAATTAAAACTTTTAACAGATTATGAGAAAATTGCATTTATTAGATCAGGTATCAGGGGTGGTGTATCTCAATGTAGTAATCGTTATGCTAGAGCTAATAACAAATATATGGGGGATTATGATGCAGGGAAACCAAATTCATATATCACATATTTTGATGCCAACAATTTATATGGTTGGGCTATGTCTCAATGTCTTCCTACTGGTGGATTCGAATGGGTAAATCCGAATACAGAATTTAATGTGTCTGAGACATCGAACTTCGGTTTTATTTTAGAAGTTGATTTGGAATATCCAGATGAACTTCATGATTTACATTCGGACTTTCCTTTATGCCCCGAAAACATTTGTGCAGGCAATATTAATGAAAATAAACTAGTCCCAAATTTAAATAATAAAGATAAATATGTAATTCATTACAGAAATTTAAAGCAGTGCATAGAAATGGGGGTTAAATTAACTAAAATTCATAGAGTTTTAAAATTTAAACAGTCTCGCTGGTTGCAGATGTACATAGATCTAAACACAAAATTAAGAACGTTAGCAAAATCAGATTTCGAAAAAGATTTTTATAAATTAATGAATAATTCAGTCTTCGGAAAGACTATGGAGAATATTGAAAAAAAGGGTTAACATAAAATTGGTTACACACTGGGAGAACCAGGGCAAAGCTTTAGGTGCTCAAGATCTAATCGCTAAACCACAATTTCATAGTCTTTCAGTATTTTCGGAAAACCTAGTTGCGGTTCAGTTGCGAAAAACAAAGTTAATATATAACAAACCAATTTATTTAGGGTTTTGCATTTTAGATATTTCAAAAACATTAATGTATGATTTTCATTATAACTATATGGTTAAAAAGTTTAGTAAAATCAAATTATTGTATACAGATACGGATAGTTTAATATATCATATATTTACAGATGATTTTTACTCTGATATAAAACCTGACCTTTCATCATACTTTGATACCTCAGCTTATAATGCAAATAATATTTTTGAATATCCAAAATTAAATAAAAAGAAATTAGGTTTTTTTTAAAGATGAAAATAATGGTAAAATCATGAAAGAATTTGTGGGTTTACGATCCAAAATGTACGCTTTTAACTTAGAGAATAAGACTATAGCCAAGGCAAAAGGGGTAAATAAATGTATCACTAAAAAAGATGACCATGGATAATTATAAGTCTTCTCTATTTAATAAAAAAGTGCAATATTATAGTATGCTTAGATTTAAATCAATTAAACACACAATTTTTACACAAAAAATTAAATAAGATTGGTTTATCATATAATGACACAAAGAGGCATATTTTAGATAAATAATAATATTGAAACATTAGCTTGGGGTCATTATAAACTGCGTTAAGTGTTGATAGTTTTTAATTTTATGTCTGCATGTAAATAAAATTTGTATTGATTGTAAAATAATGATAATAGTATAATATGAAGTAGAGTTTATTACATATTTAATCGTTGATTTATTGTAAATAATTTAAGTTAATTGTTGTTTATATTTGCGTGTGTATGTGTGCATTTATTTGAGGTTGAGTTGATTGTAAAATTATGATGTACTAATTGTGTTAGAAATAGTATACAGATCATTCTGTTTTATATAATGTTTGCAATATATATTAATTGTTAACACCAACACTTTCATTTTTTATTTCACCCCTTAGAACTTTAGACGTGTGTAATGTTTCACTTTATCCATCCGTTTACTGCTATTGTGGCGGGGCCAAGTGGATGTGGGAAGTCAAATTTTGTAACAAATTTTATAAAATCAGTTACAGAAATATGTAATTGTGATTTTAATCAGATCACATGGTGCTTTGATGAAATGCAACCTTTATATAATTTACCAAATGTTAACTACCATCAAGGAATTCCAAATGTTAATATGTTTGACGGTGAAAACCCACATCTTGTTATTATTGATGATCCAATGAGAGAGTCCGATGGAAGAATTGTGGATATATTTTACAAAAGGTAGTCATCACAGGAATCTTAGTGCATTTTATTTAACACAAAATTTATTTCATCAGGGTAAAGGGCAAAGAGACATATCCTTAAACTCAAGTTATATAATATATTTTAAAAACCCTCGAGATAAAACTCAAATAAGATATTTAGCACGACAAGTGTCACCAGATAACCCAAAATTTATTGAAAATGCCTACAGGGATGCAACTCTAGAGGCGCATGGATATTTAATGGTAGATTTAAAACAGAATACCAATGATTTTTGATGTATCAAGACAAATGTCTTCCCATTTAATGGTTTCTGCACAGTCTACGTCCCCACAAAAGAGTTTAAATACACCAAGAATCAAACATTTCAAATCATTGCTAAATGATGCATCGTCGACTCACAACGCATAAACATTTGCTAAACGCTTTGCATACGCTTAAACCAAAATATCAAAGAGCATTACTTAAAACGTGTGATGAAGAAGAAATTAACTGTATTTGTGAGTGTATTCATAACGTTTTACAAGGAAAAGTACCTCTTAAAGAAAACAAAAATTGAATAAACACAAAAATATACTCCGTCAACTAGTGCGTAAGTGTAAACATAAACTAAGAAAAAATATAATTATACAAAAAAGGAGGGGCTTTCTTACCAATAATATTAGGTGCAATATTGAGTGGATTAGTGAGTGGACTAGCCAGTTAACATGGAAAATGCAAAGAAAATGATACTTATCGAACCTGGATTGATTGAAAAATTAAAACAAGAAAATAAGGTTAATACGAGTAGTAGTTTATCTCGATTAGATATTGAAATGCAAAATATTATGAATAGTAAGATGGAAGACCGAAAGAAATGGATGTTATATTTACAAACACTGCAAAAATACCTTCATTTTACCGAAGAGGATCGTCAACCACTCAGATTACCAATTTATTCTGATACATCTAATGAAGATTCAAACGAGTCTAAAATTGGTTTTAAAAATAAAGATAGAGATCTAAAAACTTCAGTTGATGCTGAATCTTTGTTGTAGGAGAATCGATCCATCAAAAGTAAAGAAAATGTTGAAAATCCACTTTACACACCAGCTCAAATACTCAGTTTAATACCAAAAACTTATAATAAAAAAGGACAGTTATTATTAAACTTAGTTGAAACAAGTAAAGGTAACATACATTGGGATAATGAAGGTACAGTCATAATTGATAATGAAAAAATTCCTGGAAGTAATATTGTTGATTTAATAAATGATTCACTAAGACCCTTAAAAACAAGTGATCCAGTAGGGTGGGATAGATTTGCTGAAGCATTAAAAGATATTAAAGTACCACTTACTTATATTGGAAATCCAAAGAGATGTGAGTTTATTAACCAACTTCAAGCAAAAGATCTGAACAAACCCTCTGAGATTGAATTTCAAGAGTTTTCTACACCGAGCAGTAGAGATCTACAACTAAAGAAGTCTACAACTAAAATACGTAAAAGGCTTGAGTGGGAAAAATGGACCCCGTACTAGAAGAAATTAACAGGATTTATTATGATCCATCTAATCCCGCTGGTTTTGGTAGTATTGATAAATTGTCAAAAGCCATGAAGGGTAAAATGAATAAAAAGCAAGTAAAGGAATGGTTAAAATCACAAGAAACATACACATTACATAAACCCATTCGAAAAAAATTCCCGCGTAATAGGTACATTCTATCAAATATTAATGAACTGTGGCAAGCTGATTTAAGTGATATGCGAACTTATTCTCAATATAATGATGGTTTCAAGTATATACTTTGTGTTATTGATGTATTTAGTAAATATGCTTTTGCAAGACCAATGAAAAAGAAAAACTCAGAAACAACTAAAGAATGTTTTGAAAGTATATTTACTGAAAGTAATTTAACACCTACTCACATACAATCTGATAAAGGTACAGAATTTGTTTCAAAAGATGTACAAAAATACTTTAAATCCAAAAAGATTAATTACTATACCACTAACAATCCTGACATTAAGGCCAGTATTGTTGAACGATTTCAAAGAACACTAAAAATGAAAATGTGGCGTTATTTCACTCATAATAATACTTATAGATATATAGATGTTTTACAAGATTTAATATACTCTTACAATTACAGCTTTCACTCTAGTATTAAGATGTGCCCATGTGATGTAAATTCCAACAATATTATGACAGTTTGGACTAATCTTTATGAAAGACGGTCAAACAAACTTTCTTTAGAAAATCCTAAACCAAATTTCAATGTGGGTGATTATGTTCGAATAACTAAATATAAACATGCTTTCCAAAAAGGATATGAATCAAATTGGAGTGATGAAATATTAATTATATATTCAATAATTGATAGATCTCCATGGGTTGTTTATACAATAACAGATTTACAAAATGAACCAATAGTTGGTACTTTTTATGAAAGAGAATTACAGAAAATCACTTACAACCCCACCTCACAATATAAAATAGATAAAATAATTGACACTCGTTACTCAGGTAACAGAAAAGAAGTATTAGTGAAGTGGAAAGGTTATCCAGATAAATTTAACAGTTGGATTTTAGCTTCTAGTTTAAAAGAAATATGAATAAATAAAGTTTTTATTTAACTTTGCTCAGCAATAGTTCAATGGAATACTTTCCTGATAACAAGACCACAAATTTTTTAACGAAATTACCGAAATCTATTAAATTAGAAGGTGAATGGTCGGTTGGAGTTGTCGAGTTTCAATATCCATGTACCATGTTTACTGTTCAAGATCATGAAAATGTTATATACTTTACAAAATTTATGTTAATGCCTAATGAAGATAAACCATCCACAGTGTACTACAAAAAACATATTCCAGCTACCAACTATGATAACGTTGAGCATATTTTAAGAGTGTTAAATGGTATCGGAGAGAACTTGAAATTTCGCCATGATGAAATAACAAAATTTGTGTCTATTTCTGTTTTGGATAAAAATATAACTTCCGTAACATTATCACCCAATTTAAGTTTGCAACTAGGTTATGAACCAAATAAAAATCTCCTAGAGAGAAGTTTTGGAAAGTGTCCTGCTAATTTACACTTAGGGTTACCATCTCAACTCTTTATATATTGCGACATTATCGATCCTCAGATTGTGGGTGATGTTATGACTCCTTTACTAAGAGTCATTTCATTAGATCCTACAAAATACATTTATGGTGCAAATAAAATGCACGTTTTCTCTCAACCTCACTACTTACCTGTTATGCGAAGAGAGTTCGATACGCTGGAAATAGTTATAAGATCGAGCACAGGACAAAAAATACCATTCCAGTTTGGAACCGTGTGTATTAAACTACATTTCCGAAAATTATAATAATGAATTCTCTTCGTGATCATCATAAATGTCCATATGAAAATTATTATACACATCAAGCTGGGTCAGGAGTTGGAGTAATTTATAAGGGTGCACCATACCAACGCGGTCATGGTATTGGGAGCTTCTTAGGGGGGGTTATTTAGATCAGTTTTACCTTTACTTTCAAGTGGTGCTCGAGTGATTGGTAAGGAGGCATTAAGCGCTGGAGTAGGACTTTTATCGGATATGGTTCAAGCGCGTCCTATGGAAGCCTCAATAAAAGATCGTCTAAAGCAAGTTAGTACGAATTTAAAACGAAAGGCTGATGAGAAAATTGATCAATTTAACATGACAGGATCTGGGTATAAAACTAAAAGAAAACGATTGACCTCGTTCATTCCACCATTAACTGCTAAAGTGAAAGCTGCGAAAAAACTTGGTCTAAAGCCAAAAAATAACAAAGATATATTTTCAAATTAAATATGTCTTTCCTTCATAATCATTCTTGCGAGTGCGTTAAGTCAGAATTGGATTTGTTTGCACTACCGTCTACACAAACTAGCATTGAAAATGGATTGTGGATTCATTATAAACCAATTTCATCTCTTGGTGATGATGGACCTATCGAGTTTCAAGTTCCTGGGACAGGCGATGACTACATAGATTTGTCTCATACATTACTCCACATAAAGGCAAACGTATTAAATCAAGATTCAACTAACTTGATATCTACTACAATAGTAGCACCTGTAAATAATTGGCTGCATTCACTTTTTAGTCAACTTGATGTTTATTTAAACCAAAAACTTGTATCACCACCTAATAATACCTATGCATATCGAGCATACATGGAAACCCTTTTAAACTATGCTCCTGCTGCTAAACAATCTCATCTTACTTGTAGTCTTTGGTATGATGATACAGCAGGAAAAATGGATTCTATGGATTATTATTAGGAAAAACATAGGATTTGTTAAAAGACAGGAATTGATTATTGAAAGTAAGGAAATAGAAATGATTGGTCATCTTCACGGTGACATTTTCAACCAAGATAATTTTTTAATTAATGGTGTTGAAATGAGTGTTAAATTGGTTCGATCGAGAGAGAGCTTTAATTTAATTTCTGGGTCAAACGATGTAAAGTTTAAAGTTTGCATTACGGACGCAACTCTTATTGTTCGACGAGCACGAATTAATCCAAGTGTATTACTCGCACATCAAAAAGTTTTAGCTTCTACCACTGCTAAATATCCTATTACTCGAGCTGAAGTAAAAGTTTTAACAATTCCATCGGGTGTTCAAGGAAAAACTCTTGATAATATATTTTTAGGGCAGGTACCCAAAAGATGTATAATTGGATTTGTGAACAATTCTGCATTTAATGGTTCCCTTACTAAAAATCCATTTAACTTTGAAAACTATGGTATTAATTCTTTCAGCTTATATATTGATGGTCAACAAATACCTTCAAAAGCTTTGCCACCATCTTTTAATAATAGCATATTTACATCAGCATATCATACTCTATTATCGGGAACTGGTATTCACTTTCTTAATGAAGGAAATGGAATCTCTTGTGAACAGTATGCCAAAGGTTACTGTCTATTAGCATTTGACTTAACTCCTGATTTATCAGCCAACTCATCAGCTCATTGGAATCTCATAAAGCATGGTAGTGTAAGATTAGAAGTACGATTTGAATCCTCACTAATACAAACAATTAACTGTATAGTTTATGCTGAGTTTGATAATATTATTGAGATAGATAAAAACAGAAATGTTACTGTAGACTATAGTAGTTAAGGTTATAATATGTGTTGTGTGTTAGATTTTATGAGTTATGTGTAATGCATTTTGTGTGTATGTAACTATGTGAAACATTATAAAATTAAATAAAACAAATTGTATGCAATATATTATTTTTTATTTCTCTATAAATACTCTATTTAATCTAATACAAAACTCTGTTCGAGTTTAAATTTTACATGAGCACACTGACTAAACCACTGAACATGCTGCTGCCAAGAATCATCATCATCTTCCCAATCTTTTAAGCCACCACCACAATGGAAACACTTGGTCCTGTCTGCATGGCCAGTATAAAAGAAACCGGCTTCTGCAAGATCTTCAGGTTTCTGTCGCATAACGAGAGGCCAGTTTTCGAAACTGAGCAACCGGCTAGGTTTTGAACTGAAGAATGGATATTCAGCTCTTGAGTACTGCATATTCTCGTTTTCATCTCCACTCAGTGTTATAGTTTCGTTCTTCAATGATGTGTTCTGTACACGTATGCCACACTCATCTCTTTCTTCTACTCTTGTCTTCCTGTAATTTAAGTAAACAGAATCACATTCACTAATGATCAGCTAATGACTGTCATTGTTAAAAAAGTATTTTTTAACTTTTTCACTTTCTGCTATTGTCTTTGTAATATTGTATACGAGGGCGTTTGTGTTGTCGTAGATGCTATCCTTATTAGTCTTTACGTAATATTTAATCCTCGTGGAAGCATGTTTCCAATGATCAGTAGTTGGAATCTTGGATAGCTTCTTCATATCGTACATTTCAATTTTGATGAGATGCGTCGCTTGGTCTCCGTCGTCAGAATTAGTAGAAATGTATGATACACCATCTCTAGCGGCTCGTGCTACGGTTGATGATAACAGCTTCCTCTTTTTTATTTTTGATTCAGCTTCAAAAAAATTATCAATCGATTGCGATTTTCTTTTTCCACCATCGCATGTGTTATTATTAATGACGATGTCATCACTCTCTTCTTGAGGGGAGAGTGGCGAGTAGTAATACTGTTTATAGGTATTTTCATCGAAGCTCAATGATTTCTGCAACAACACAGTTATCATGTTAATATCAATTTGGTAACACTTAATCATAAAAGTTAAAAAGCTAAAGTTACAACCTATTAAAGCCCACTGCTGAACATAGGCCTCCTCTCATTTCTGAGAGGGTTTTAGGGCTAGGAAATGTTCGCTGTGATACCTCAATGCGTGTTGGCAAACTTCACATGCCTTCGAAATTTTCTCAGACATGCATTCCTCACGATGTTTTCCTTCACCGCTGAGCACGTGGTAAATCAGCACTTAAAATTGTAATTAACAATTTAATTGGTGCCGGCGGGGATCGAACCCGGGTCGTGTACTATGAATTTTACATTTTGCGCTAACCATCTGAGCTACCACGGCTTAACCATATACACACACATAATATTTAAGTATAATTTGTTAACACTAAATCATACACAGGTAAGAAAATAACAGAAAGAAAAGTAAGTTTGTCAATAGAATAAACACTTACATCCATGGCCTTTGATGCGTTGAAGTAACACAAACGTAGTATTGATAGATCCACTGCGGTCAAACGACCATACACTAACTCCATGACTGCAGTTGCTTGGTCTTATATAGTACCAGTGAGTAATAATTCTAATCTAAAGAATTTCTGCAGTAGAATTGATAGTATCTTTATGCGTCAACAAGCTTACCTTACATTCTGTTGCTTATCTCTACATTCCTACGTCCTTCCTGTCGTGTCTTGTTCAGTGTATTGGTGACTCAAATACGTTTTGTATAACACAAAGAAAGCAATTTAATATTTAGATATCACTATAATTGATCATTCCTATATTAGTCATTGAGTAGATTGGTACTGTAATAATCTACTAATAGCAGTAATATTATGGATACACTAAATGTACAACAACATCTGAAAAAGATTCACCCCACTCTAGAAAATAATGTTTATGCTGCCAATAAACTACCCATGTACACCCACGTGCCAACGTATATAATATGCAATTTGGATACAGATGATAAACCAGGGTCACATTGGGTAGCTTTATATATCGATACGAATGACGTCGGTCAATATTTTGATTCATTCGGACGGGCACCTGTACGATATCATCTAGAGTTTTTTTAAAAGAAATTGTAAAAGATGGAACTGGAATGTTGATAGGATTCAGAATGAGTGGACTTCAGTTTGTGGCGAATATTGCTTAATGTATTTGCTATATAAGTTTCAGGGATGTTCAATGCATAGTTTTACGAGTATATTTACAGAGAACACATTGTACAACGATATTTTAGTGGATGAGATGTTTCACTCCTATTTTATAGATAATAAGTAATAAGATTTTGTATTTTATAAATAAAAATTTTAACAAAATTTGATGATTCAGATTAGTGTTGTAGATAGGAACAAAGGAGTATAATACAATAGCATAAGCCGACCCACACGCTGACGAATAATAGATAATGACGGTAGTCAATCAACAATAGATAAGTAGATAAGGACAATGGAGCGCTAATTGATCTGCTCATCTCCGGAACCGTGCATCCTACGCAAAAATGGATCGCAGATTCGTGATCAGAGCATGCCGAAACCTATTTTTTTTTTTTTTTTTTTTTTTTTAGGATTGTGAGTCGACGAACGTCGTGCGCCAGAACTGGTACAACCTTTCTACAAGTGCGCCAGAACTGGTACAACCTAACTACTCCTTGACGAAATCTATTGTTTGAACTTTTACGTCTGACGGTACGTTTAAAAAAGGTTCTCGAGTGGCAGCCGTAGATCGGCGGGCGAAGTGTAGGGTGTCCCCCACTAGATGGAGTGACGACCTGGTAAGACATGCAGAAAGTCGATGGATGCAGGTTTCTCAGGACCGTGCGTTGTGGCATTACTTGGGGAAGGTCCATGTTCAGCAGTGGACTTGTGAGGGCCTGTAATGATGATGATATGGTATCTATCCAGACACACCTTCTTGGACGGAAAATCATCATCATCATCATCATCACAGCCCTTCACAAGTCCACTGCTGAACATAGGCCTCCCCCAAGTAATGCCACAAAGCACGGTCCTGAGCCACCTGCATCCATCGACTTCCTGCATATCTTACCAGGTCGTCACTCCATCTAGTGGGGGGTCGCCCTACACTACGCCTACCGGTACGAGGCTGCCACTCGAGAACCTTTCTTCCCCATCGGTTATCGGTTCTTCGAGCTATATGGCCGGCCCATTGCCACTTCAGCTTACTAATCCGTTGGGCTATGTCGGTCAATCTGGTTTTACTGCGGATATCCTCATTTCTGAGTCTATCACGCAGAGAAACTCCGAGCATAGCCCTCTCCATAGCTCGCTGAGCGACCTTGAGCGTCCTCATACGGCCAGCAGTGAAGGACCACGTCTCTGATCCGTAAGTCATCACTGGCAACACGCACTGGTTGTACACTTTAGTTTTCAGAGATTGAGGTATACCTGACGAGAAGATATGTCGTAATTTCCCGAACGCTGCCCAGCCGAGTTGAATCCGTCGATTGACCTCTCGATCGAAGTTGGACTTACCTAGTCGGACTATTTGTCCCAGGTAAACGTACTCGTCAACAACTTCGAGCATAGTGCTCCCAACAACTACCGGCATAGGTGTGACATGGACATTAAACATAATCTTTGTTTTGTCCATGTTCATCTTAAGACCTATCCGTTGGGAGGCACTATTGAGGTCATTGAGCATAGTGCTTAAGTCCTCCAGCGATTCTGCCATAAGGACTATATCGTCGGCAAATCGAAGGTGAGTGATGTACTCGCCATTGATGTTAATACCGTATCCTTTCCAGTCCAGTAGCTTGAAAACGTCTTCCAAAGCAGCGGTGAAGAGTTTCGGGGATATAACGTCACCCTGTCTTACACCTCTCTGCAGTTGGATAGGTTTCGAGCTCTGGTTCTGTACTCGGATAGCCATCGTAGCCCTACTGTACAAACACTTCAGCACTTCAATATACCGACAGTCAACTTGGCACCGCTGAAGGGACTGCAGCACCGCCCAAATTTCGACGGAATCAAAGGCTTTCTCATAGTCCACATACGCCAGGCAAAGTGGCAAATTGTACTCTTCAGTCTTCTGTACAATCTGCCGCAGGGTATGTATGTGGTCTATGGTACTGAAGCCTTTTCGGAAACCGGCTTGTTCGGGAGGCTGGAAGTCGTCGAGTCTGCGTGCGAGACGATTCGTAATGACTCTCGAAAACAGCACGTAGACGCGGCTCAGAAGGGAAATCGGTCTGTAGTTCTTCAAGAGAGCGTTGTCGCCTTTCTTAAAGAACAAGACCACCGCACTTCTGCTCCACGCCTCTGGAGTAGTGCCACCATGGAGGACGGAATTGAAGAGCTTCTGAAGGACTTCAAGTACCGGTGTTCCACCCGCTTTCAGAAGCTCCGCTGTAATTCCATCCTCGCCTGGGGCCCTGCCGTTTTTAAGGTGCTGGAGAGCCATTCTAATCTCGCTTAGACTGACGTCCGGGATATCATCGGAATAGTGTCGGATAAGACTTGCTCTTGGATCGTTACTCACACTTGCGTGTGGCTCCAACGATGATGTGTACAGCTGCCCATAGAACCTCTCAATCTCACTCAAAATCTCAGGTGTCCCGGAAACGATGCTGCCACACTCAGTCTTCAGCCTTGACAGTTGGCTCTTTCTGGCAGATAGATCTCTGGCAAAGACTTTGGAGCCCTGGTTCCGCTCGATCGCTTCTTTAATACGAGCAGTATTAAAGTTGCGTAAGTCTCGCCGCATGCATTTGGAGATCTGTCTGTTCAGTTGCCTGTATGCTGTCAAATCTGTTGACGATTGCAGCCTCATCTCCCGTCTAACAGCCATGAGATTAAGAGTGTGATCGGAGAGTTTTTGTGTTCTTCTGCGGCGGGTCTTGCAGAACTTAGCTCCGACCGCATGGACAGTTTCCACGAGCTTGTCATTCATATCGTCCACTGCATTGCAATCTTGTAGGCACTGAAAGCGGTTGTGTAACTCGAGCTGAAAGTTTTCGGGATTTTGGATCAGAGCACGAGGGGGACGGAGCGTTGACTTCATTAGACGAGACCTCTCCAACTTAACGTTTAGGTTCAGTGTGCCTCTAACCATTCGGTGATCGCTGCCAGTTTTCACCCTTGCGATCACTGAGACATCACTGAACAGTTGGCGTCTGGTCGTCATAATGAAGTCAATCTCATTTTTTGTCGAACCGTCGGGGCTCGACCAGGTCCACTTCCTGTGGGGCCGCTTCTGGAAGAAAGAGTTCATCATAAAGAGTCCCTCTTTCTCCATAAAGTCGGCCAGCTGCTGGCCCCCTTCGGTTCCGTTGCCCTACTCCAAATTTCCCTAACTTCAGCTCACCGCTTTCTCTTGTGCCTAGTTTTGCGTTGAAGTCTCCCATCAACACCGTGTAGTGGGTTTTGGAGGAATGTATGGCTTTGGAAATATCCTCATACATTTCCTCCACCTCCTCATCGGAATGTGCCGACGTTGGTGCGTAAACCTGTATGACCTTCAGCGAATACCGTTTGGTGATTCTGAGTATCAGGTACGCGACCCTCGTCGACACACTCTCAATCTGTACAACGTTGTTGACGAGAGACTTGTGGACGATAAATCCGACACCTCCTTGGGACAGATGGTCGCCCTCCCGGTGATAGAACAAGTTGCCGGATTCGAGAATCACCGTGTCCTCCCCCTCTCTTCGGACCTCGGATAATCCTATAATACTCCAACGCAACTTGTCTATCTCTTCTTCCAGCTCCAGGATCTTCTCGTCAGTCCTCAGTGTGCGTGCGTTAAATGTTGCCAGGTCGAGTCGTCGTAGGTGGCAACCGAACCTCCACCGGAGATTCTTAGCACCCCCCTGCCCCGCCGTTACCATGGTCGCCACCGTAGCCAGGAATAGCGGGGCCGCCGGGGACTGGGGGCCGTCTATTTGTGTAATTGTTCATGGGGGGTATATTGCCATAGTTGCCACGCTTGGCGAGCGGGTTGGCAACCGCAGTTTTTTTTTTGTCGTACAGTTGCTGTTATCAGGAAGATGCTGCTGCCCATCTCCTGCCTGTCTCCCTCTGTCGCCTCTTACGACACCCACGGGAAGATATGGGGTAGTGGATATTCTTAACCGCCACTACACGGCACGGACGGAAAAAGTAGTGCTTAAATGTAATAGATAGATTGTACGTACGTACTTACTGCTATACAAAATGTAAAATTAGAATTTTTATAGAATAAGAGTGACAGAAGAGCAAACAGTCTACCTGATGGTGAGTTGATGTTATGGTTCATAGACATCTACATCCATTCTCAATTAAAAATCAAAATGCAAAATGCGTTGACAGCCTGAGATGAAATGCCTCGTTTTCAGTAAAAAAAGTTCTGTGCACTCAGTACGCGAAATACGGCAGAATCAAACTGCTATTTCATGCTGGTATTCTGTGAGAGCGTGGTCCATCCCCCGGTCGAGCCCATTCGTACTGTTACGAGCTGACAATAAAAATTGCCGATAGAATTACCTAAATTAACACTTTAATTCACTTTACACTAATTAAAGTTAAAAACACTAATAATTAATCACACTGATTCACTTTATTCCGCTCCGAAGCTTCGCTTGTCTCGCCAATTTCATTACTTCACCGATCGCATCTTATTATATATAAATATAAATTTAATAAATATTATATATAAATATAAATTAGCACCGAAATATCCAGAATATTCAAGTAAATACGCGCAAGGTACCGAGAGTTTGAGTTTCAACTTCTAGAAGTTTAGTTCTTCGGTTCAGGACTAGATGGCGCTGTCGGTTGAAAGATTAGTGATGTCATTTTCTGGAAAGCTCCCCTCGCTCTCGTCTCTGACACTAGATGGCGCTAGTGCCGTCGACTTAGGCGCGTAACACTGCCCCTTGCTAAGACATGCTCGTCCCGAGCATTATCGGCCTCATAATAACGCGCCAGGCGATCCACATGGGCGATCTGAGGAGTCCCTCTTGCGCCTTTCTGTATCCGGTAGGTTACATCGTTGATCCTAGTCACAATCCGGTACGGGCCGTCCCATTTAGCTTGAAGCTTAGGAGATTTCCCTTTGCTGCGGACTGGATTGTGCAACCACATTAGTGAACCTTCGTCGAACCCTTTATTGTTCATTTTGCGGTCGTACCGGGTTTTCATTTTCTCAGACATTTGCTGGCCCGATTGTCTGACGTGCTCATAAATGTCATTCATTTTGTTCCGCAAGTCATTTGCATAATCGGTTATACTGCGTGGGGTATCAGGTGGTATCCCAGTGATCAGGTCTGCAGGCAGCCGTAATTCTCTTCCAAAGTTTGCGAAAGCTGGTGTCACTGCTGTACTTTCGTGAACAGCGATATGACAACAAAAACGGTTGTATGCGCTTGTCCCAATCTCGTTACCGATTGTCTACAACTTTTGCTAGGTACCTCTCCAATGTCTGATTAAATCGTTCTACCATTCCATCAGATTGTGGGTGATAAGAAGTCGTTCTTGTTTTATGAGTACCCATAACTCGGCAAGTTTCCTGGAATATTTGAGACTCAAAATTCCTTCCTTGATCGCTGTGAATCTCCAAAGGTACTCCAAAACGACAGAAGACTTCATGAACTAGTTTATCTGCAACTGTTGAAGCTTCTTGATTTGGAATGGCGAAGACTTCTGGCCACTAAGTGAAGTAATCCATCACAACAAGTATTTCATACTTGTTACCGCTTTCACTCTCCGGAAACGGCCCCGCCACGTCAATGGCTATTCTCTCCCATGGTGCACCAACATTGTACAACTTCAATGCACCTCTACTACGAGTCTGAGGTACCTTTACATCCGCACAACTTGTACATTTGCGACACCAGTCCTCAACATCGTTTCGACAGTGGATCCAATAAAACCGTTCTCGGATCTTCAGTAGAGTTTGTTTAACTCTTAGATGGCCTCCGGAACAATCATTATGGTACAGCTGTAGAACATCCGGTACTTTAGCTTTAGGGACAACCATTTGCAAGTGACAGCTGTCTCCCCAAACATTTTCCCATTTACGGCACAGAATTCCAACCTGAAGCAGCAAGCTGTCCCATTGGGCCCAATAGCTTTTAGTGGTCGAACTCATCGCTGAGACGTCGCTCCACTTGGGCTTGGGAGCACTGGCCTTCATCCATTCAAGAATCGGCTTGATGTCCGGATCTTCCTGCTGTGCATGTTGTAAGCTGTCCTTCCACTTGTTGCTGAGGTGGTCTGTCCTGAGCATCCTCACGGATACCACTTCTTTACTCTCCTGCCTAGTACAATGTTTGTAATATTCAGGACAAGGTCTTCGTGACAATGCATCTGCGTTGCCATGAGATTTCCCGCTGCGATGTTCGATCTCAAAATCGTATTCTTGCAGTAGTTCAATCCAACTCGCAACTTGTCCTTCTGGATTTTTAAACTGCAATAGCCATTTTAGTACAGCATGGTCAGTTCTTAAGCGATATTTTCGTCCCAGAAAATATTTGCTAAAATGCTGCAACGACTTTACCACAGCTATTCTTAGCCACAGCGATTCGCGTCTTGTGACAAAATAGTTCCTTTCCGGTTTTGACAACGACTTGCTGAAGTACGCTATCACGACCTCTTGGTCACCATTCCGTTGAGACAACACACCGCCAAGTCCTATATCACTTGCGTCTGTGTCAATTATAAATTCTTTGCTTGCATCAGGGTATCCCAAAATAGGTGTTTTGCACAGACGGTCCTTGAGCTGAGCGGAATGCGACATTGCAACTTTCATCCCAGCAGAAATGTCGCTTCTCCTCGGTTAGATTGTGCAGAGGTTTGGCTATATCTGCAAAGTAATAGGAGCACAAACCCAAAAATGCTCTAACCTGCGTCTTGTCTTTTGGAACCAGCCAATCCTTGACAGCGGCGATTTTCTCTGGATCCGTGCGGATACCTTCTTCCGATACTACATACCCCAAAAAGTTGACTTGCCGTTTGAATAGTGAACATTTCTTCGGACTCAACTTGAGGTTGGCACTCTGAATCTTCATGAGCACGCGTTCCAGGTTTTGAAGGTGTTCCTCAAACGTCCAGCCTACGATGATGATGTCATCCAAGTAGACCAGACAGGCATCGCCAATTAGCCCGGTAAGTACAAGTTTCATCAGCCTTTCAAACGTTGCTGGAGCATTGCACAACCCAAACTGCATTACTTTAAATTGCCACAGACCCTTTCCCGTCGAGAACGCAGTTTTCTCCTTGTCCTTAGGGTCAATTTCAACTTGCCAGTAGCCACTTTTTAGATCAAGCGTGCTAAACTACTTTACTCCTGTAAGCATGTCCAGCGTGTCATCAATTCTTGGCAAGGTAGCTGTCCTTCTTTGTAACGTCGTTCAGACGGCGGCAATCAACACAGAACCGCATGCTTCCATCCTTCTTCTTTACCAGCACCACACGTGAACACCATGGACTAGATGAAGGTTCAATAACACCATCCTTCACCATTCCCTCAATCATGGTTTTCACTTCCTTTTCACGTGCTACCGGCAATCTTCTTGGCCGCTGACGGATAGGCAATTCTTCTCCTGTGTTTATTTTGTGTTGAACTAAGCCAGTCTTTCCTATGTCAGCATCGTTTGATGAGAATACATCGGCATACTTGAGTAACAACTTCTTCGCCTTGACCATTTCGGTCGGGGAGAGAACACTGCGACAGTCTTCCAAAAGTGTGATCACTCTCGTTTCTGAATCCTTGCTGGGGGTCCCACTCGATATATATTGGCACCGACGTAACCAATCCACTTCCTCACAAGTACCAACCAGTGTGCCTTTTTCTATAATCTGTTCCCGGTCACAAAGTTTCAGTACACGTACCCCTGAGATGTGTCCTGATCAAGGTTCGAGCTACTTTCCATGGAAGGTCATTGTTTACCTTTTCCACAAGTACACAACGGTGAGGTTGCCCAGCGTTTCGAGGAAGACTAACCGGAACAATCGTTTCCGATCTCGGCGGAAGAACAATCTTCTTAATGTTGTACACGTTCCCTGGTAACGCACCTTCCATAAAAAGTTCCTCCTGTCCACATTTCAAAACACCTTGCTTAACATCGATCTCACAAACAATTATACCTCATAAAGTCTAGGCCTAGGATGCAGTCGTCCATTATATCAGCCACGATGACATTATGCAGATAGATCACGTTGCCTAGCTTCAACTCCATCTCCTTCTCTCCACGGACGCTGACCGGTGGCTGTTACCAAATTAATACGTTCTCGGTTGTATGCGGAGTCCCCAAGGAACTGACTTATTAGTTGGGAACTAACAACCTTACGAGAGGCTCCAGTGCCTATGGTCAGTTTACACGGCATTCCGTTGACCTCGCCCTTGATGATTAGACTGTTCCCATTGTGGGTGCTGAAGGTGTTGCAGCTACTACGGGAGCTGTAATTCCATCCCCCAGCTTGAGCTCATCCACAGTTTTCTTCACGTCAGCCATCACGTTGTCAACACGATTGTTTACTTGGTCGATTCGGGTTTCAGCTTTCTCGATTCGGGTTCCAAATTTAGCGATTTGGGTTTCAGCTTCCGACAGGCGGTTATCATACTGAGCAACCCTATCCTTCACCTCGTTTATCTCCTTCCCGAAGGTAGCGTGAAGGTCCTTCATGAGGAGCATCTGCTCTTCCAACCGACGGGTCTGTTCTTCTTGTCCGCCCCGCAGCTGCTCTTCCAAACGACGGACCTGTTCCTCCTGTCGGCGGGCCTGTTCATCCTGTCCGCTCTGCAGCTGCTCTTTTAACTGACGGACCTGTTCCTCCTGTCGCCGAGCCTGTTCCAGCAGCATCACTAGTGCATTAAGTGCTGCAGATGTAGGAACTACTGACAGGCCTTCAACCGGCGGCTGGCCCTCTGACGTCTGCGGCGTTGCACCACCAAATCGTCTCTGGTCCGTCTCCTGCTGGCGTTGACTTCGGGTACGGATACCCTCCGTTTCCTCCTTAGGTAAAATCGGCATGATTTTATCCCACTTCTGACACCAATTGTTACGAGCTTGAGGTTCGTGACAATAAAAATTGCCGATAGAATTACCTAAATTAACACTTTAATTCACTTTACACTAATTAAAGTTAAAAACAATAATAATTAATCACACTGATTCACTTTATTAGACGCGTAACAGTATTATAAACACAAGATAACTTCTGCGTGAATCTACCACGTATGTTTAACTACTTGTTACAAGTTCAACCGTCAGTAAGTCCCCAGAGTCTGTGAATTAGTTGCAGTAGTGGTTTTTCTTTAGCAATTTGTCTCTTATGACCTTACTTTACCAAAATCCTCACTAAACAACATGGTTAAATGGAAGTACGAGTGAGATATCATTTTTACCGTATGTTGGCAGCCTAAGAGAATACATTCACTACCCTGTCTCATCCCATGGATGCCGTAAGAGCTGACTAAAGAAATTTCCCGATATATTTTGTGAGCCCTGCATAAGTGACGGAAGCAGCATCTAAGGGCATTTTTTCCATTTTGGGTTTTTTGGTTTGGTTATGGGTATGTCCATTTGGTTTCCAATCCTATCAACAAATATATGGATTACTGTAAGCTTTCCCTACTGGGTATACAAAATTTCAAAGTACAACAGTGGTCTACTCACAGACTCATGACGATAACTTTAACCATGCTACAAGAACATTTTTAAACAAGTTTCGACTCTTCAGCGCAGTAGTTAAGGCCAAGAGTCCGAATTCCGTACGGATCAAGTATTCCATGACCTAAGATTATATGTTAAAATACTTCCACGATGCGGGAAAAGGTCCTATGATTAATAGGATCCTATGATTAACAGGATATTAAATTTACGGCCTGTATAGGTTTCCCGCTGCTGGGTGACCTCCTCTCACTTCCAAGAGGGTTTTAAGGCAAAGAAACGTTCGCCGCGGTGCCCCAATGCGTGTTGGCGAACTCCATATGTCTTCGAAATATTTTTTATTTTATTTCTCAGTCATGCCGCTTTTCTCACGATGTTTTCCTTCACCGCGGAGCACGCGGTAAATCAGCACTTAAAATTGCAATTAAAGATTTCATTGGTGCCGGCGGGGATCGAACCCGGGTTGTCCGCGTACTGAGAAATTTACAACGAGCGCTAAGCCCCTGAGCGTTACCTATGGTAAATGTAACGTTTATATAAAACTTCATGATTTTAATTTCATAAAAATGTCTAGATTAGGACTTATTTAGCTCATTCAGCTCATATTACTGTATTATATATGTCGGTTGAAGAGGTTGATCAGCGCGGGAGTCATCCTCAGACAACATAATGTGTGGGCGCAATAGGGTCACGAGCAACAAACAATGTAATTCGCGCAATCCTCCCGGCTAGACTCCGTCGAAGGGTTGGTTCACAACACTTCCGCCTCGTTGTCAAGTCAGTATTCCTACTTCTCAGACATATAAGTGAAATATAAAGAAAGAACACTCAACAGTATTGCACGTAGCGGCCCTTTTGTAATTTTTTTTGTTCCTCGCATTTATAACGCAGAGGTCCACCTGAACAGTGAGTTCAAAGAGTATTCTTTGTGCAGATAAAGTATTTAATGGACAAAACTCATTTTTGGTTATTTATTTTATTATATTAACTTCTCCCGCCCCTTTGCCAGCGCTGCCACTCATAAGTCGTGCGGGTGCCATTGCAATTTATGGAATAAAATATTTTCACATGGGTCATATCGTCAAATATTGATCTCGTAGGGGCAACAATATGGGACCACAACCAAATTTTTTTTTTCAAACAAAAATAATAAACAATGAAATCGGATAACTTGATACAAAATTATCGCTGAACTCACATAAAAAATATGTTATCAATATATTGAAACGCCAAACTAGTAGTGCCTGTTATAAAAATATTGTTCACACTTACGAGAAGTCAGTAATCATACGTCACTTCCGCAGACCCCTAGTCAATGTTTTGTCCATTTGTAATCGGGTGTCCGTGGCCGAGCGGGACCCACTGTGAGGGGGAGCGTTCTACGCACACTAAGACTCACAGATAGATAGGCGGAAATGCATACTGTGAGAAAAATTTATTAAAACTACTTTTACAGATTTTATCGCGTTTAATTTACGTGAGTTGTTATTCCCGACGTTTTGGGTGCTTTCCAGCATCCATAGTCACGGGTGACTGAGGTGATGACATCCAGCAGCACCCATCTGTATTCTCTATTGAAATTAGGATGTTTTTCACTTCAGTCACCCGTGACCGTGGGTGCTGTTAAAACCGAAATGTCGGAAGTTAATAATTTGTTAATTAAACGCGATGAAATCTATATCAATAGTTTTATTCAATGGTAATCCATGTACTAATGGCATGTAAGTTACCCCCTCAGCTCAATATAAGACAGTTTTTTCAATATAACAGACACACACGTCATTTTTATTTATGTGTATAACTTACTGCTGAGTTAAAAAATGAAGGAAATGATGATAGACAAAATTTGTACACAAAACACCTCACTCGACTTCAGTTACATCTTACAGATTCGTTAATCTAACTTGTTCGTGCGCTCCTTCCTGCTATGAGAAAAGTTTCGAGGGGCCATTTCTTTGCAAATTAGCGATCTCTAGGACACTTTACATTTTTTGCGCCATTTATAATATTATGAGTATTAAGGTTCAAGCGTTCAAGTTTTAATCTTTATTATCGATGTGGCATTAACAACATGGCTGTCGTGCCCTTATTGTAATACACTGACATCAAGCGGTTGTACCTTACGATGTCAAAGAGTAATAAATACTAAGTACAAGTATGTACTACTGATTCTATATATTTATTTAGAAAAATGAAACGGTGGTATCCGTCTATAGTTTAATGTCTAATCTCTATTAACCACACGTCGAAATAAAGTATTTTGAAACCGTGAAATAGATCATACAATAAAAGTTTTTTTTTGGAGTTTATTGGAATTTACTCCTTAATCAAATCTAATGATCGAAAATCTTTTTGATATATAACGCACGGTATGATGGTGCCTCTGTGTAAAATACTCGCAGATCTCCTAGCGAGAAATGAATAATGTAATATAAGTCATATAATTTTATGTAATATAATTTACTTCATATATTTTATTAAATTCATATAAATAAATATATTTATTTACTTTTTTTGTCTATTGTTTATATTTTAATACCATTGTTTTTCAGTAGTAAACTCCAGTCTCATGTGGAGCTGAGACGCACAATTTTTAAAGTATAACTTTATGTAATAAAGTAACATTTTTATAAAAGTATGTTTTACTTAAACCGTTTGGCGGTACAGGACTATCCATTACGCCATATTGTTCCGAGGGTTTCGTAAGAGTGGACAGAGGGAAGTTGAAACAGGAGATCAGCAGGGCAGCAGCATCCTCCGGATAACGAATCAAAATAATAAAAAACTGCGGTTGCCAACCCGCTTGCCAAGCGTGCCAACTATGGAAAAATCACCTCATGAGACAATCCACGAGGGAGGCGAAACGAGGCATTCCAGCTTAGTCCTTACGGGTTACATCGCATCTGCATTATGACTCTTAATCAGGGATAAATGTAGATGTCTATAGGGCTTAGTATATAGAGACGACGACGCCACTTACCATCAGGTGGATTGTGTGCCCGTTTGTCACCCATATTCTATAAAAAAAAAGTACGAAGAGTCGACCGGGGTAGGACCACGCTCTCTCAGAACACCACTGTAAAGTCCGGAGACCCATTCTAATAGAAATGAAGCAGTCCGTCTTAGTCCTCAGGGGTGACAACGCATCTGCATTTTAATACATGGTAGAGTTACGCTGCAGCTATATTATGGTAGTAGCACGAATGGGTCAGCTCGAACGGGGAAGGACCATGCTCTCACAGAATACCAGCGTAAAATAGCAGCATAATGCTGCTGCATTTCGTATGGTGAGTGTAGAGATCCGGAGATCCTTATTTACTGGAAATGAGGCATTCCATCTTAGTCCTCGGCGGTGACAACGCATCTGCGTTTTGATTCTTATCGAATCTTATGTAATCGAGGATAAATGTAGATGTCTATGGCCCATATCATCCATTTCATCATCAAATTCGCTTACGGAGCTCGAATCGAGCAGTCGTGCCTATCAGCAATACAAGTGTTTAAATATTTTCAATAAAACTGTGACCTAGATAAACTATTGAAAAATTTCTGTTGAGTTGTGATTTCACGAATAACAAATTATAATGAAAAACATTTGATATAAAACATGTCAAATACATACGAAAATAGTCCTTTCAATCGGAGCACCATTACATCTCGGAGTCCGCCCAGCACGCCTCAACCACCACACCAGGATGCTGCAGACCCCATTGAATTTTTAGCCACCAGTGACATAAAAAATTGGATGACCTCAATCGAGCAGTGTCTAAATGAAGTTTGCCATATTGCACAGGAAGGAAAACTGAACTCTGAACAAAAGCTGAGAATTAATTCCCTATCGCGCAAGGTCGGTAATGCAGCCTCTCAGATGGCAGTTTACTACCAATCTTTGAAGCAAAAGGCTATTTTAATGCACACCTCTCTTGAAGCACTGAGAGAAAAACAAGACCTAATGGAATGCCTAAATGATTTTAGAAAATCTCTCAAGGAAACGATTCAAGAAAGCTGTGCCAAACCATCTACAGAAAAAATGTCCTTTGCTGATATGGTCAAAACTACCAAAAATAATTACTTGCGCCCCAATACTTTCAGTTCCATAGCAATTTACCCTGAAAATAAATTAAAAACAAGTGAAGACACAAAATCTCTTGTCCAGAAAATTATATGCTCCGAACAATTGAAACTACACGTAAGAGGACTACGAAAAACTAAAAATGGAGGCGTTATTATCAACACTGATTCAAAGGAGGACATTGAGAAGTTAAAAAAAATCTACCCAACTTGGTAGTTCCGGACTAAAGGTGGAAGAGCCCCATAAAAGAAGACCAAGGATTATAGTCTTAGGAATACCTACCGCCCTTAGCGAACGAGAAGTCTTTGACTGCATTTTTGAACAAAATTTAGCCGATAAGATCCCTAACTTAACGCGGGAATCTTTTTTGTCCTCTATAAAACTAAGTCATAAATCGGGTAAAAAACAAGCACTTTCATGCAACTTTATTTTGGAAGTGCCAGCTGGCATCAGAAAGGCGCTTATCAACCAGGAGCGAGTCTTCATAAATTGGACGTCGTGCCCAGTTCGAGACTTCACACTTGTGACCAGGTGCTTCAAATGCCAACAGTATGGACACGCTGCAAGAACTTGCCGGGAAACAACCGACACGTGTGGACATTGTGGTGAATTAGGACATCAGTCAAATGCTTGCATTAAGAAAACTGATCCAGCAAAGTGTGCAACGTGCCTGCGTTTTAAAAAACCGAGCGACCATAAAACAGGTGACCCCGAATGCCCGGCTAGGAAAATGGCTGAAATAATTATAATGAGGGCGCCTAAGAGCGTCGCCTTTTACATTAATTCTTTTTGCCCTAATTTATAAGTTACTAATAAGTTTAAGTTTAGTTTATATATATTTTTTTAAATATTGTTATTATTTCTGTTGAATAATATGGATAAGTTAAGTAATGAAATCGATGCTGTCAGTTTATCAGTGGCAAAATATGTGAAATTGATATGTGCAAAGAATATCTCTTCAAACCTGCGAACTCTCTTACTATTTTAACACAGAACATTCGTAGTATAAATAAAAACATGGATAATTTCCATATCCTCCTTCAAAGATTGGACACTGACTGCGACATCATCATACTAACAGAATGTTGGCTATCTAAAAGCCAAAGCAACCTCCCATTACTGCCAGGTTACAATACTTTTAGTAGTAAAAATGTATATAACCAAAATGACGGTGTTATAGTCTTTGCGAAAAAAAATACGAACATATCAGTCGAGGAGCCTAATATGCTAGATTGTAGCAGGTTATTGGTGAAAGTGGGTCATGAAACTGCTATCCTTGCTGTTTACAGACCTTGTGGTTTTAAGCAAATAGACAATTTTATCACGTCATTAGACATTACACTTAGGAAACTGTCGTCGTTCAAAAATATAGTGTTAACGGGTGATATGAATATTGATATTAACCCAGAAGGCAGTGAAGGCGGAGCAAAAGACTACCTTAATATATGTGCATGCCGGGGCCTGCTTCCAGCACATTTGCTCCCTACACATCTAAGTGGTTCTTGTTTAGACCACACTTTACTAAAAACTAGGTTACCATCAATAACCCTTGTCACCAGTCCTATAGTAACCGATCATAGTGCCGTCATTCTTAACTTAAGCCTTAAAATATTGAAACCTAATTGTAAGTACTCTATTACTAAAATTAATACGAAAAACCTTGAACAAGCAATTCAAAACATTGACTTTAGCCCAGTTTATAAAACCGATGACGTAAACATCTCTTTGCCTTATTTAATAAATAACATACGAAATGCCATTGCTAGCAATACTTCGTATAGAACAGTAGCTAAAAAAAATAATAACTTAAAGCCTTGGATTACACCTGGCCTGATTAGGTGCATGAAACACAGGGACAAACTACACCTGATGGCAAAGACCTCTTCAGATAATTCCATTTTACAAATTTCATATAAAAGATATAGGAATTTTTGTAACAATTTATTAAAAAAGTTGAAGTATAATTATCTTACAAACTTACTAGAAGAGTCTGGTAGAGATAATAAAAAGATTTGGCGGCATGTAAAAGATATTGCATTTATTTCCAAACAGCATGAATCTTCGTCAGAATTATTACAAAATAATGCCTCGCCGCTTATATCAGCAAATACAGTAAATAATTACTTTGTGAACGTTGGTAAAAATCTGGCTGAGCAGATAACAAACAACTCTAACAATAATTGTGAATACAGGGCTACTTTATTAACTCAAAAAACCTGCCAATTAAGCTCGTTCACATTATTAGATACGGACCCTAGTGAGGTGGAAAGGATTATAATGGGACTGAAAGAAACAAGCGCGGTTGGATGGGACGGATTACCCACTAGTATATTAAAAAAATATAGACAAATTCTGGTACCACCATTAACCCATATTTTCAGAATTTGTCTCTCTGAAGGAATTTTCCCAGATTGTTTAAAAAAAGCAATTGTAGTTCCAGTATTCAAATCGGGGGACAAAAAAAACGTTTCCAATTATCGGCCTATCTCAATACTCTCATCCACGTCTAAAATATTAGAAAAATTAATTAACAACAGATTAATGAATTATTTACAAAGTAAATCCACATTATCGAATATGCAATATGGTTTCAGGCCTAAAATGTCCACTGCTGATGCTGTGCAGGAAATGACCGATTATGTCTCTCAAGAATTAGATAAAGGCAACCAATCAATTGGCGTTTTCCTTGACCTTGCAAAAGCATTTGATACGGTTTCTATTCCTATCCTATTAAATAAGTTAGAGAGCATAGGTATTCGAGGTAAGCAGCTTCAACTTTTTAAGAATTATTTAGAAAATCGATATCAATGCATAAAAATCGATAAGGTTGTTAGCTCTGAACAAAAAAGTACTCATTTTGGCGTGCCACAAGGAAGTGTATTAGGGCCAACCCTATTTTTGATTTATATAAATGAACTTTGCAATCTCGAACTTAACTCAGGTAAAATAATATCTTACGCAGATGATACCGTGCTACATTTTTCCGCAAATACAGTTGACAAGGTTTATTCATATGCTCAGCAAGGTTTTGATAGAGTTAATAAATGGCTCCAACAAAACATATTAACACTGAATACGGACAAAACCAAATATATTCATTTTTCTATGCGCAGCTCAACCCAGCATATAACCATTCCAGAACTTTATGCACATCAATGTTACTCAGTCAGAGAGTCTAAATGTTACTGCCCAGTTATTTCTAATACAAAAACTGTTAAGTACCTTGGAATAATTATAGATTCTACGTTTACATTTAAAAACCACATAAACCACCTATGCAATAGAGTTCGTAAACTAATGTTTGTTTTTAAAAAAATTCGTTCTTTTGCTGATAATAAGGTAGTAAAACAAGTATATTACGCATTATGTCAGTCAATACTCACCTATTGTATAACCTCTTGGGGTGGAGCAGCTAAAACTACACTACTACCACTGGAACGCGCTCAAAGATCTGTATTAAAAGTTGCAACATTCCGCCCTATTCTATTTCCATCCCATCTCTTATACAAATCCTATAATGTCCTCTCAGTGCGCCAGTTATTTGTTATGAGCATGTTACTAAAACAGCACTTAAGATTGCCTTATAGAAGAGAGGTCACTGATAAAAGGCGCAAAGATAAAGTAATTGAAACTAACATTAGAATAAGGCATTATTTCATGCATAGATTTTTTACATTTCTCGGCCCTTTTTTGTATAATCAAGTCAATGCAATTTTGTATATATATCCATTAAAAATGGCAGACTGTAAAAAGGTAATTCGAACATGGTTACAAAATTTGTCATACGATGATACGGAGAAGTTGTTGATTGTTTTAAGTTAATTAATATCATAAGTAAATTAATGATAATATATTTTACCCAAATAACCCTTATTAGCTAGTACGTTATTCATTTTATATAAGAAACAGAAAATATTTGTTAATGTATCTTTTAGCACATACACCTGAGATACAGGTTTATCCTAGTTCAGGTGCCTGTTATTGTAGACTATTTTTAAGTTAAGACTTATTGGAATAATTTGTACATTTTATCAAAATAAAATAAATTATTAAATTAAAAAAATTAATTAAAAAAAAATTACCATCAGATGGACTGTGTGCTCGTTTGTCACCCTTATTCTATAAAAAATACATCTGTAGCTTTCTTTTTATATATTAGGCTGCAGGTGACCTTGGACTGTACTGGCTACTTATCGTCAAGTGGACTGTGATTTGAATAAAACCTTACAATGAGAGAATAGTTTAATGGCCGATGAAGAAAAAGAATACGTACTGACGGGACGAAGAGAAGTGATATATTCACTCACGCTGCCATCACAACGCAAAATGGAAGTATAATTGTTCAAAACATCTTAAACGCGAAGCGGAGAAGTTAGGTTTTACCGTCGACCTGACAAGGTAACTCTTCCCGCTCTTAATAAATCGAGTTTATTATTTTTATACTACATACGTTATTAGGGTTAATGGAGAATATACCAAAAATGAAAATAATTTCGTGTTTAATTTTACTCCCTTTCCCTTTCAGTCCGCTGTAGTGTAGTGTAGCCCCCACGTTAATATAGTGTTATAAGGTGGAATAATTGGGCAGTATAATTAAACATCTAGAACAAGTAACACGTCTCCTTCTCATTGGCACCTTTCCTATATCACACCGCGAATATTTTGACCTCCCTTCGTAGCACAGCGACTAATCGTTTGACTGTGGCGTGATGAGCCTGCGGTTCGAATACCGCAATGGAAAGGCCTCGCCCTGGGGAAACACCTTCCTGCTCACGGTCTCCCCTACACCAGGTAAGGAACGCTGGAAGGAAGGCCCGACGACGTAGGAGTTATTGTGCCGTGAGCCCTAGAAGGGGGAGAATGACGTAAAACTGATACAAGGAACAGATTACATATTTGTAGAGAGTACAAGACAGTGCGACAAAGAGACACGTGTCGCGGGAAAGAGACACGTGCAAGTACCGTGCTCTTTGAGTACAGAATATAGATATGTACTAAAATCATAAATTTTATTGCTACTTTGCTTTGTATTCCCCAAAGAGCCAAATATTTTATGCGTAAGTTAGGTGTAGTATATGTACTACACACCATTTATATAGATATTTGTACAGTATGTGTGTAATGATTTCTTATATTTACGCGAACACTATACATGGATTAAAACTACTTTTACGGATTTTATCGCGTTTTATTTATTTTTTTTAATACCCGACGTTTCGGGTGCTTTCCAGCACCCATGGTCACGGGGGACTGAGGTGACTGACGCGGTAGTGCCCAGCCTCCTTCTCTATTGAAATTAGGATGTTTTTTAATTTCAAAAGCCTCACGTATCATCCTTGGTAGGAATCGATATTCTTTCGCAAGGATTTGTGGTCTATCAAATCTGATGTAATGGTTGGGGCCATCTAGGATATGATCGCAAACTGCAGACTTCCCGGAACGTTGATGCTTCACATCAGCTATGTGTTCTTTTACGCGGGTTCTAATTTATCTCTTTGTTTGCCCTTTATATGAGAGACCACAATCACAATCAAGCTTGTACACTCCTGCATCTTGTAGAGGAATATGGCACTTGACGGATGTTAAGAACTGACTAATCTTCTTCGGCGGCTTGTAGAATGTTCTAATAGAAGCTCGCTTCAAGATGTAGCCAATCTTGTTTGTGACACCTCTGACATATGGTAGTACAGCAGGCCCACGCTCGACTGTAGCCGGTTTCACTCGGTCACTGTGACGGAGGCGCGGGACCCGAAGCTTGTTGTCGTGCAGAACCTGCTTGACGTGCTGAAGCTCGGCGGCCAGGTGTTTGCTGTCACAGATCCCTCATGCTCTCTGTAACAAAGATTTGCCCACGGTAGCTAACTATGAAGGATGATGGTGAGATTCACCATTTAAGTATCGGTTTGTATGGGTCTTTTTTCTATACACAGTACCTATGAACTATGGTGTTGTTAGGATTTCGGATGACTAACACATCTAGGAAAGCTAAGGAATTATTTACCTCTAACTCCATAGTAAATTGAATTTTAGAGTTTATGGAATTAAGATGTTCTAAAAATGCAGTTACTTTGTCTGATGGTAAAATTGTGAAAGTATCGTCTACGTACCGCTTGTAGAACCTTGGTGTAACAGAACTCGGCGACAATGGGAGATACAGGTGAGCCCATCGCAACACCATCTACTTGCTTGTAAAACTCTTCCTTCCACAATAGGTAGCCAGATGTAAGGCAATGTCTTAGTAGTACTGCATATTCTGGTGGCATGTTATTTTCATCTAGTTTCCTAGTTATAATTGAGATGCAGTCTTCAACAGGTAGGAATGTAAATAGAGACTGAACATCAAAACTGACCATGGTTTCATTCACCTGCTTGGGATCCTATAATTAATAAAATTAAAACTAAACCCAAGCATACCACTGCAAGACTTCAAAACACAGTTAGTTCATTTTGCGTAGATCAGACCAAAGACAATAATTAAAAAGCTGAAGGTACTCCGGGTTAACTTTGACATCGGGACGTCAGTCACCTCAGTCCCCCCGTGACCATGGGTGCTGGAAAGCATCCGAAACGTCGGGTATTAAAAATAAAATAAATAAAAATTAGTCTACAAGTTGTAGTTACGCGTAATTCGAGGTTCACACACCGACTCGTCAGTGAAGTCACAAGGTTCCAACTGAAAACCAACGCTGCCTCTGCAGCATCATGCTGAGTTGGAGACCTATTTGTAAAGGGCTGTAATGATGATGATGATATAATGGTTTTTAACCTTCAAGTCCCAGGTAAAGTGATTTACTGTTATCACCTTCACGTGACAATAATGAAAGCAGTGATGAAACGCAAAACTTGAAATTTTAACTGAACAACTACTCGTATATCTGCCTACACAAATATGATATCATATTGAACGTTATTGTCAATAATGGTAAAAAATACGTAGATCAGACTAAAAATAATAATAATTTGAAGTTGAGAAGAAGCGATAGTAGCCTACTGGCAGGGTGCGGACCGCGAACTGAAAAGGTCGTGGTTTCGAATCCACCTTTCGACTACTGTGGTGAACCACTCCTAACAAAAGCGTCTTAAGCTTACCAGGAGTGGTTAAAGGGAATATTAGTGATGTTGATAGCAGTTCTAATATTGTTAGAAAAAAGTTAACCGTGGTTTACTATGACATTGGTACATCGAACACTTTAGGCCCGCCCTGACCATAGATACTGTACTCGAAACCTAAGAGACTGTAATTGCCAACCCGCGTGCCATGCGTGGGAACTAGGACAAATATCCCTCCCGTGGGAAATCTATTGGAGAGACCCATGTTCACCAGTGGACTTTTGGAAGTTGGTAGCCTGGTGATGAAAACGGTTTTTTTAAGTACCACCTAAACCATCACCGTACTTAAATTATTTATTTATTTATGTTCTATCCTTATTGCACTCCCCTATAAAAATAATTGTGTATGATATGTATTGTGTAAAAGTGCGGACTTAAGGCCTATAGGCATTCTTTATCAGTCAATCCGTGCAATAATGTCCTTCAGACCGAATTTCGGTTTCGTCGGTCTGCCTCTCCTGTCCAAGTGTATGCACAGGTGCACTCTCTATTATATCTCTCTGCCTAACTCTCATAATCCGATGGGATGGTAAACCTACACGACAGGAGAGAGATCGCGCGCATGACCAACGGCTTTACATGCTTTCCGAGGCACGGGGGTGAGACACCGCGATTTTCCCGACTCCGGACAG